>BSXT01000294.1:0-28856 GCA_030267785.1 Phytophthora fragariaefolia
GACTGTTGAAGCGGTGGACCTGGATGCTCGGCAGCCAGGACGGAACTGCTGGGTGAGTGCGCCGGCCGAGCATCCGTTCAACACGACGTTTTCTCCCTGCAACCCCTCGGTCCCGCTCTTCGTCCCGAAGGCGCAACGTGGTAAGAAGTTGGAGCGGCTATTGTGGTAAACCCCGCATTTAGGCAGCCCCATGTCACTGCTCCGTGGGCCCAAGAGTTCACTGACGCCCAAGCTCAAGCGGCTGCAGACCTATCTGCAGCTGCTGACTAGCCGTCATACACTTCAAGTGCCCCGATTCCAGCAGCCAACCAAGCGGACGTCAAAGCCGGCCCTTAGGGCCGCTGCCCCTGCTCAGGCTCGACTTGACGTCTTGGCCGATCTCGCATCGACGGCTGAGATTTAGATTTCGGTTCATCATTTTACTTATTCTCAATTTATTTAGCAACCCCATCCCGCTGGTTCAGAGACTTCGCATCGTATCATCATTAATTCCACGCCAATTTCCATTGTCAATCCGCTTTGTCAAATCCATATCCGAAAATTCGTTCACATCATATACAAACATAAATTCATGCAATCATCGTACAGTAGCTTCTTCTGCAGGGCAGGCTGTCCATCCCCAACTGCAGTCCGTATTCGTGTAGGCCCCTAGTCCTCGTCAGCGACTTAGACCATTTGGAACCTCTGAGAACTGCGTTTCTCACGCAAATAATCATAGAGTAATTCTCCACACGAGAGGTTGGTCATTGGTTCCCATTTTGGCTCATCATGGCCGACCCACTTCACTAGCAACTCTGACCGACCTCCGAGTACTCGACTCCATTGGTCTTCGGTCATCCAGTATGAATTCGACTTCATACTCTCCTGCCAGTGAGTTTGGCTCCCAACTATCATCAGGTCACAACTCTCCATCGAAGTCTAGTCTCGCTTCGTCAGTGAGCTCTCGGGCCAACCGAACCTTCGGTTGATCGCCGACAGCTTTCACTGCCTTCAGCCGAGATACATAGACTACTGGGTAGAATCTATATCCACTTCTATCCGGTAGCTCCAGCTCATACGCGTATTCGTCGACCTTCCTTTTAATTCTGAAAGGTCCATGCCAACGATGTGCCAGTTTCTTAGTGAGGTCCGGCTGGATTCATTCCATGTACAACAACACTCTATCGCCAGACACAAAGAGAGACCTCGGACTCTCGTCCACTGGTGCACCCGTGTCTTCTGCGTCTGCTGGGCTGTCTTCAGAGTTCTCGTTAACCCTCGGTCGAGGTAGGGACGAATATGCTTGTCTACTCAAAGGGTTCACTCGCTCTTCTCGCTTTTCAACCACCTGATACTCCTTAACCATCTTCAGCGCTATTTCATGCGGGCGGTTGACCTCTCTTCTCCACGCTAAGGCATCTGATTGCCTACCGAACCCTAGTTTCAAGGGAGACGCCATCGCTATGAGTGTCGATTGGGCGTGCCAAACATGTACCAGATAAAAAGGGTGTCACTTTCCGAGTGGTGTCTTGCGAGTTATTAATCGCGTAAACTAGCCCCTCCACAATCTCAGCCCAATCTTGTTGGAGGGGGTCTTCAGCGTACACCCGTACCGACTGCACTACTGTCTTCACTGAGCGTTTGTGTTGGCCATTCGCTTGTGGCCGATAACTCAAAGTCGCCCGTGACCGAGATTGCATCATCTCCGCAAAGGCTTGGAAAACTTCGCTCATAAAGCGGGGATCTCGGTCATGTCTGACTAAGGACGGCGCTCCAAACCTTCTGTACACACACTCTTCAAAAGCTTGTGCGACGCAGAGTGCGGAAGTATCCGACATAGCCTTCGCCATGACGAATCCAGTAAATGCACACTGAAATAGGAGCAACGCGGTTTGCCCCTCCGAGACTTCGGTAGTGGGATGGCGAAATCCATTGATACAATCTGGAGTGGTCGCTCTGCCAGGATGTTCCCCGGGGAATATCCTCGTAGCTGAGGCCGGCTCTTACTTGAGCTGCAATCTGGACACGACCTCACGTGCTTCTCGACATCTGCGTATAGTCCAATCCAGTAATAATCAGCTTTGATGCGGTGGAAGGTTCTGACGATACCTTGATGACCTCCTTCCAGTGAATCAT
Organism: Phytophthora fragariaefolia; assembly: GCA_030267785.1. Classification (NCBI taxonomy): domain Eukaryota; phylum Oomycota; class Peronosporomycetes; order Peronosporales; family Peronosporaceae; genus Phytophthora; species Phytophthora fragariaefolia. The sequence goes on from BSXT01000294.1 coordinate 2,116, forward strand.
GACAGCTCTGTAACACTTCTTGAACCATCGTTGTCGGTACCACTAGAAGGAGGACGGTCTCGTTCATCGGATCTTTGCCCCACCGACGGTTCTCTCCAAAGAAATACAGCAAGTCGGCGTCGCTTAGCACAAATCGGTCCGCCATTTTCCAGGCCTCTCGGGCAGCCTTATATCCAAGTCTCGAGCTTTCGCCCTTTAATACCAACTTGAGGTTGGCCCTGCGAAGCTCCTCGACCTGAGCCCTGCCGACCCTGCGGCGTCGTTCTTCTTGCGCTTCCAATGGGCCCACATCCTCAGCACTAGGCGGTCGTTCGGCTGCCCCAGGGGATATTTCACCTTTTTCAACGTTAGAGGACTCTGTGGTAGCATCATTCGGTCGACCCGGTGGTTTGGGTTCCACGGGTAACGCTTCAGTGTCCTCATCGGGGGTCTCCGCAAATCTCACTCGCTTATTGACAGTCTGGGCTTGTTGCCTAGTTATAGCCGTTATGAACATCGGTTTAGGTGCGCAATCGAAAAAAAATGTAATGCTGAGTCGCCATCTCCTCGTACAGAGTCCTCAGGAAGCTGACTTGGGTGACGTCTAGGATCAATTTTCCATAGATGACTTCGTGAATACGGTTTAGTTGTTCTAGCTTCCTCTGCGATTCCTCGGTTAGTGTCGTTTTGGCTTCCTTCGCCGCCAACGTCTCTCCTGCCAGCGAGTCCGCCGAGGCGTTGTATTATTGGGTGACACGGAGGTATCTGACGGATTGAAATCTCGCAACGGGCTCTCGATTTATGTTCAGCTGAATGAAAAGCGACTCCTTCGGCATGCGATCACCCCTAGAGATTGCTGGATTGCGAGTCTCGAGTAACCAACGACGACTAGGTCGGTTACACCATGGGCTTGCGCGGCTCGTAAGCCCTCGTTCATATCCATGTATTCTGCTTGATTCACTGTCGTGCTCTCGAGATAAGCACTCGCAGCGATCTCTATCTTCCAATCAGGGAGCCGCTAGAGGATCCACGCGCAGCTACCGTACCCTCCATGTTTTGGCGTCTTGGCCGAGCCGTCAAATCACAGAACGAAACCTCGGTCGTCGTTTGGGGTGTGTGCAAATAGCAGCGCAGGATCCATTCGAACGCTCAGAGCACGTTTGAACGGTGGTGCAACACGTTGCAAAGTCTCGTCTAGCCCCACAAAACTAGTGATTGAGGAATGGAGCAATTGCGCAAACGCACTGTCGTCTTCCTTAACTCGGTGGACCGCCAGGTGCCATGAAAACAACATGACCGCAAACTGGGTGGATCGCCCGAAGTGTTGATTGAACCGAGCTTCGAAAACCTGGTATAGGCGTTGATCATACGCCCAGCCAATTGGGTGTAGCACGCATTTAATAGTAAAGCAACGCTAGCACCTCTTTCTCGGCCGGGTGGTAATTCACCTCGTTGCCCTTCAGCACACGTCCACAAAAACGGACGGGGTGCATGACTCCATCATGCTCTTGCATATGCGTAGTGGTCAGAGCCCAGTCATTGGCAAACAACATGACATGAACCTCTTTGGCTCTGTCACAATGCTTCAAGATTTGTTTTTGCTTGGAGTGCGGCGAAACTTCGTTTAGCAGTAGACAGATCTTCACCGGGTCCAAAGTCTTCCTCGCGCACCTAATGGAGGGCGGCACCGTACACCGCAAAGTCTTGGATGAACCGACTGTAATAATCCTGCGCGCCGAGGAAAGCCTGCACTCCCTTTTTCGTCTTTGGGAATGAAAGCTCTATGATAGCCTTTAGTACCTTCGCATCAGCTTGTAACCCTTCCCGTGGCACCGAACGGGACAAGAAATCAACCTTGGAACATGCTTTCGGTAACGCTTACGCTAATCCGGCATTCTTCGAAACGGCTCAATAGTCGATCTAACGTTTCGAGGCAGGAGTTGAATGACTCGCCGCCGAAACATATATCATCAACGAACGATCTCCTTTCAAAAACAGGCACCAGCGAGCGAAGTGGATGCGGCATCGGTAATGCCCGGCAGAAATGCTAATTCGCAAGCGTAATCTTCAAACTCGATATCATTACCGGGGTGTTCTGACGCACTTGAAGTGTCACGGTCCCCCAATTCTCTGACACCGTGGCAGCAGCGAGATAGGGTCGATCCGATTCCGAGTCGTCACACGCCTGGTCAGGGAACCAGCTGGGTTCGGACATAGCGCTTTTAGGTGCGCGACTACAACTTTCTCATCCGTCAACGACTCTGTCATAGCTGTGGCCCACGTTGTTCGACTATCCCCATCAGACTCTCAGCCTTCGGAGGATTCGCTCGGTCTTCTCAGGATCTTGGTGGAAGTCGTATACGACACTCTTTCCACCGCGGACGGCTGAGCTGCCAACCATAGTTGGTAGATCTCGCCTTCGACCTTATAGAGATCAGAGTCTCTCGAACGGGAGTAAGGGAGGACTCGCCACTCGTTGTACTTGTCCGAGCCTGGTCGCACGTACCCCTCCGTTCTCGGTTGGTGTCTCTGGGAACCCACAAGAATAGCGGTAGATGCACTGGGCTAGTGACTAGGTGGTCCGAGATGCTCGTCACTCGTACCCGCCGTGGATAACCGCACCGAAACTCTACAACATTCGGTATCAATTCTGCCGTCCTCCGAACCCACAACTCCTACGTTTCGTTGGTCGGACGTTGCCGCATTGGCCGATAATCGCGCGACTCATGTCCCGGTATAGTTAATCCTCGGTGGGTCCGTCAGGGACATGAGGGCCCTCTTCTCGCGTGTCTGCCATGCAGTGCGTCTGATAAGAGGAATTTTAACCTCATCAGGAAGTCGAGCAGTCGCATGAAAGAGTTCTAGACGCACGCCAGCCGGAATCATAAAATCTGTCCCGAGGACTACGTTCACCCCGGCTCCATGGTTCATGACCCAGAGTTCATACTCATACACTTGATTCCACCCCAGGGTTACTTTAGCGAGGGCTCGTTTGGTTGTTGCCATCGTTCCCTTGGTGAATCACTGTATCCCCATGCATCATCCGTGGTCTCGTACTTCACGCATCCGAAGTTGCTTGGCGAAACACTCTGATATCCCACTAACATTCGCACCATCCGAGTCTCTCACCTCACAACAGCTTAATTACGTTCTTGGGTTGGTAGTCGTGCCCGGTTTTTTTAATGACGCTCGACACCAAACCTTCTGAGCTACCACCATTCCATTCATTGTACCTCCTATCATGACTTTGACCTCCACCGAAAGTTCCGTTTCTCTCCTTTTCCAATTCCATTGTTTTCACTTCAGTCACTTCTTCTCTTCGTTGGGTCTTCAGCTATTTGCTCTCGCCCACAAACGCATAGACACAATCTGCGTCTACCGGTGGGGAGGATAACAGTGGCAGCCCGTTTGAGACCAACCCACTTTCAGTTGGCGGGTTGCCAAGTTTAAATCGCTTCTGAAGAGAAGGCTCTGTAGCTCCACTGGGAGGTCTTTCTTATCAACCTTCGTTCGAAGGTAGGTGCTCATGGTCTGAAAAGGCTCACACTTGCCGGCATCGCGCACTTGCTTGCCCAATTTACAACGCTTGGAACAGTAGTGGGCGGAATGGCTAGCTCCCCCGCATGCGGCACACGGTCCATACTGACGACTACGTCGGTCAGGGCCTTGGTGGCGGGAGTTGCGTTCGAGCCCTCTATTAGGGAAGTCTCCGCGACGGCCGCGGTTCTCAGACCGGCCGTACGTCCCGATTGCCTCAGTTCGGCATTCAGCGTCGTTGGAGGCAGCGACGTGGCGATCATGCTCGTCAGAGTGGTACGGGTCAGCGTAATCGCTTCCCGATTGATCGTCATCTCTCGACCGATCCTCCACATCTTCACTGCTGCTATCCTCGAGGCTTTGACGCACGTCTCGCGCCTTGGCGCGTTCTGACCTCCCGTACTTCGACTCGCGGACCTGCAGCTCGGCCATCATTTCCGACTGCGAGGCTTCCGCGAGCAATATGCGGGGTGCATGACGGGAGTCGTCCATTTGACGGTCATATCTGCGTCCGTATCGGTCGGGACGGTCCCGTCGATATCCATCCCTCGAGGTCTCTCCACGCCGCTCATCACGACCGTGAGAGCAGTTTCGGCGTACGCAGAGGTTTCTCTAGTCGAGCTTCGTTCTTCCGACTTGAGGATATCATTGATAATATCCTCCAGCTCGTGAATGTCCTTCACACGGAGATGGCACAGACGTCTTTCGAGACCTCGTTCTCCGCATGATTCGAGGAATCGGTTCCCATGTTCCTTGGACTCGCGTCGTCCCTTCTCAAATTGCAAAACAGCGTTACGGGCGTAGCCGTTCAGTCGATTCAGATAGTCGCACACATGCTCGCTGCCTTCACGCTTAGCCGAGTAATACCGAGCTTTCACGGACTGCGAGCAATAGTACTTAATGAACACATCGCTGAGTAATTTCCACTGACGCTTCGATTTGCGGGGCAGTTGTCGGTACCAATCCAAAGCTCCATCTCGGAGGCTCAACTCGAAGGCCATGTACCACTCGTTCGGAGGGGTACGGGCCCCCTTCATCTCATAGACGAAGATTTGTAGCCATTGAATCGAAGTTTCGCTCTTGTTACGTAGCCCTGAGAAGGCTTTGATTTGGGCGGGTGGTCTGTGGGCCGCAAGCTCAAGCCTCGGAGAAGAGTTCAGCGGTTCTATCGCGCTAACCTCTCTCACTTGGCGAGCCAGTTCGTCGCTTGGATCATCGTACTCAGCGTCTCCCTTCCGGTAGTAGTCGTCCTCACCGCTATCGTCGTCCGAGGAGTCGTCGCAGAGTCAACGCGTCGGCGTGACCGCCCTGACGATGCCCTCGCGGCCCCCTTTGAGCGTTAGAGGCCTCTGTGTCTCGGGCTAGCCGATCTGCTCTGTTGGATGACCGAGGAGTTACGTGGGCTTCTTGAAAGGATGGTGTCCCTTACGTTTTCACCCCGAACAACCCGTCATCGTCGCTTTCTTTTCCATGTTCGTTTTGGTTAGGTGTTTCGGGTAACGGGATCTGCGAAGGGTCTGCGTCTCCCTTCGGTCGAACTGTGGGAGGTGTCTTCACCCGATGTCGGACGTTCCAAAGCTGAGCCGATGCTTCGTCTTCCACCGCGATCTGCTCTTTGCCAGCAATTGCTGGGGGCCAATCTTGGAGGGCTGCCTCAGACGGATTCGTCTGAGGCTCGAGCCCCATCGCTCTGAGCAGTGATACCGTGTCCTCTACCACCTTCACGGTCGATATGGTGTTCATAGGCTACGCTAATTCGCCACTCAGCTCTACCCAAAGAGCCTGGCGCACTGCCTTGAGCGTGAACTGTCGGATGAAATCATTTGACTCCATCATTTGGTCCAAAATCCGACCGATCACTCGGTTAGCCGCAGGCGTGCTGCTGTTCATGGGCGGGCGATTGCCATGGAGCTTTCGGATGGCCGTTTCACCCGCTGGTTGCTTGTCCGAGACCTCGTTCGCACTTCCAGAGTCATCGCGCGCAGGCTCTGGCTTGGCCATTTTATCAAATTCACCGGCGAGGTTTCGGTTGACGGGTCGGGGAGCTCCACTGCGTCCCGCGGACACTCTGGTCTCGTCCGAGGCATCCCGATCATCGCCAAAAACGTATCCACCCGCCTTGGAGCCCTCGTACTCATTCACTTCTTCATCCTTGGCTTCAGAAATTTTCCATCACGCAAACCGGATTAGGGCGCAAATCACATATTGCATTGGTGAGCAGGTAGTCGAAGGGCGCGGAATGCGGCCCCATGATTGAGTTAATTGCTCGACGAGCGATTCGATTTCCTGTGCAGTACCATGCGCCGTGAAAGGCCCCGAGTCGAGAGTGCCGACTGACGAGGATACTCCTCGAAGCAGTTAGATACCCACCGCCTGAGGAGCTTGATCGAGAGGCGGTCTGCTCCACCTGCAACTAGCGCCGTCGCCCCACCTATTCGGATAGAGTGAGTGGCGTAGTCGGCTGCTGGTACCCCTGCCCGTCGCACAGTTGACTTCAATGCCTCTGATACCATTTGCAAGCTTAGGTTACCACACAGGTGAGGTGATGATATCACTAACTCCCTTCTGGCTCGCTTCACGTGATACAGGGCTTTCCCTGGGCAGATAAGCTTGTCACCGGACGCGTGCATTGTCCTCCAGGCGCCTCGGCCATATTGGTCGTTCTTGGCACCCTCGAGGCCGATGGTTACTGACGTGGCGAGTGAGAACCTGGTCTTCTTTCCGTCCGCGTCGGAGAAGAACGTGTTACGTGTCTTGAGAGGGAAGAAATGGCGTGTCGTCCCGGTAACCAAATATTCGGATCTCCTCAGCATGAAAAAGTATCCAAGCAGGACGCTGCCCCAGAGGAGACGCTGACGGTGTTGAGCCATGTCGAGATTTCGGCGGAGTAGACGAATAAATGGCGGTGTGATTGGTTGCTTTTTCCGCTTCGGCAGCGACTGGCGCTTGATTCCTTCGAGAAGCATGCCTAGACGTGGGCTTGTTGAGAGGTGAATGTCCTTGTAGCGGCGGCGGAACCATCGTATGCTCGCGAGCTTCAGAAGAATCGTGCTGTGCTGATTGCCGATGTGATGGCGATTTAATCCTTGTGCCCAGCAGAATGTGGCGAAGTAGCCGAGTCTTCGAGAAGCGTTAGCCGGCTTGAGCCATTGAGACCATTAACCGCGAGAATGAGCACCATTGTCGCCAATGTCGTCGGTACTTGACGTTGGTAGAGCGTGCCAGAACGTGGCTGAGTAGCATCGTTCCCATAGCGCTGAGAGATCTTCGAACTGTGGATCGATTTTGTCGCGTTGGCTCCAGAACGCAAAGGCCTTCGCCGCTTGCATCCATGTAAACATCAATGTCGGGTTTCGCAAGATCCGCAATCTGCGCCCCAGGAATCGCATTGAAGCGGTCAGGCTGTTGAAGCACAGACCTGAACCGTCGTAGATCCTCGAAGGCATCGGGGGTTAGTGGTTGAGACCCGAATTGACGACTCGAATTTGCAGTTGGTTGCAGACGCTGGAAAAATGCACGTGCCGGGCGCGAACATGAAGCGACGTGACGCAGGCTTCCGATGAGTTGGCGCAGCTCAGATTTTGTTGCTGAGGTTGCTGCAATCAAGTGCCTGATTCGGCCGAGTGCCCTGCTTATCGTGTCGGCCGGAATCGATACGCATCCGGCTTCCGTATCCCACAACAGACCGAGTACTTTGTTCTTGGTGGACCATGCTGTGAATTTCTGCTCGTTTATCGCGGAGGAGCCCAGCATCGTATCCATAGCTCGTCGAAGTGACAGATTGGCATCAAAACTGCGTGTACCCGCGTCGGTTTCGACGCACGTGTGGTCGTCACAACAGACGTTGCCTCTGAGTTGACGCGTGCGATGGTTGCTGAACTCGTAGAGTTGGTTGATCAGTTTGCCAGCGACTGCATAGTAAGCTGGAGATCCGCACCAGCCGAAACCACAGGATAGATCGATCACGAGAAAGTTTTCGTAGCGGAAGCAGAACATGTGCACCGAGGCTGCGTGGATCGGAATGTGGCGGAATGCACCGGTCACATCTCCTAGCATGAGAAGAACGATAGTAGAAGGGTTTGACTTTTTCAGTCGATCAATTCGCCGTGCGATGGCTCTCGGTGGATTGTACGAAATCGAAGGATGATCACTTCGATATGTGTAATCGTTCACCGATGCGTCAGGCGGATAAGAGTAGTCGTTGATGAGACGAATATCTCCTGCAACAACGCCTGGCTTGTCGACAACGGCATTGACCGAGAAGTTGTGCATCCACGATCAGATACCGACCCTCGAGTTGACCTTTTCGGAGGTGGCGGCGGATGTGAGCGTCGTGCCCGTTGAGGCTGCGATGGTTGTTAGGTCGACTTACTTGACAGCACGGTTTACCTGACAGTCATTGGGGCTTCACGCCGTCTCGGACGATCTGGTTCCACCTCGTGACGGTGGACGCAATCTCGGGATGGTGGGGAGGCTCAATCGCGTACAGGTTCTTGTTTGGTCGGGCGTCCTCTGGCGTTTGACTCCGATATATTTTAACGATGTCCTCCAGGGTGAGGTTCCCGCGTAAGGCTAGCTTGGACCTGAAGTGCACGTGCTCAACGTCGATGTCGCCCACCTGTGTTGCTTGGACTGGTGGTGATATCATACTGTACTGCTGAGCTGCTTCGTGCCAGTGAGTAGACACGGCGGCGGTATTGGCAGAGTGTATCTGTTGGAGTGTACCCATGAATCGGTCGTGTCGTAGTTGTACATTCTGTTCGTGGTGCATTCGTGAGGCTGGCTATGGGTAGCAACTTGATCCGACTGCAGCACCTGGCTTCAGAAATCCTTGCATTATGTTGAGAGGCCGTTCCAGCGTTGGTTCCCTACTGCTTTAGCCTCGTCAGACAGTGCCTGGGGCTTGAAGTGTAGTCGGGGGCAGTCCTGGAGATTGCAGCCGGCTTTGGAGACGAATCATAGACATAGGCGCCGAGCGTAGTCGCTTTTTGGAAGCGACGTGAGCACGTTGTTCGGGATCCGGGTTTTGGAGGTTGGACAGCGGTCGAACTGCCGAGGTGCGTTTCCGCTACCTTCGTACGTTGTTTTGATACGGCCTGCCGATTGAGCCGTGCCTGTCCAGGCTGGGTAGGATTCCTTGAGGGCCACCAACCGGTCGTCTTTGCGGCAGAACTGCGAACGCGAAGAGCTGATTTCAGCCCTTTCGATACAAGAAGGCTGCGGAACTTGCGGAATTTGATATTCACCCAGTGTGTGAGGAGGCGAGCCGTCGCTGCGTTGTTTGGGGCCTTGTCAGCGTAAGCGATAATAAAGTCACGTGCAGCACCAATGAATCGCTTAGTATCCTTGTTGTAGAAGTATCGTGTAGGATCACAACGAAAGTCCCCGTTCCGAATAGGAACGAGCCCTACCAACAGCACTATCCCTTCCCCGAAAGGTCGGTTGAGCTTTGTTGGGATCGGACCTGAAGACCAGATCCGATTTCTTACACCGGGCTGGACGATGCCTCTGTGCACTGTCGATTAGGTAGGTGTACCCTCGAATGTGCACCACGAACCACGAGCGTGGGTTCGGATGCACTTAGATTCGCGTATTCACGCTATCCCACTGTGGGCCCTCAGTTAGGAAGGGTACCGGGTCAGTCAAGACCTTGTACAGGGGAGCCGAAGGAAACCCTCGGCGTAAGTCCAAGTACGCTGGGGGGCTCTACCTCGCACCGAGCAAACACACTCAGAGGCTTCTCTCTGCCTCAACACTCGGCCACTTATCTCTCTCTCTTGGCCTTACCAGGATGAACTCTCAGTCAATGTACCTTGAGTTCACCGGCAGCCATTAACCCGCCGAGGCCGAGTGTATCCAGGCCCAACAGCTAAGCTAGCTAGGCTTACCGTGGACGGACTTGAACATTTTGCCTTGGCGGAAATTCTGCTCTGATTTAAAAATTAGGGGTTCTGTACCCGATATGTATCTAATCCTAGATCCCTATACAAATATCAAGTGTGAACAGAGCCTGCGGCTAATCACGCGACCGACGACTCGGGCTAAGTACTAATAGTGTGCCCGCCACTAATTTGAGTGTTTAAAACACTCCTCGCAATACTGACTACTCAGTGTACTCAGCCAGCTTTGTATTAGGACCGACCGAGCCCTCTGAGTACCTGTCACTCAAACGCGGTAAATGTCAATCTTGTCCGCCCGGGCCAATCAGGAGATCCGATGGCATTTCACCCGAAGGTTCAACACCGTTAGACTTCGGCGCGGAGCTTTCCGCGCCCGGTCGAATTCCAACACCTCAACTGCCCCCACTGCAAGGCGAACCATCGTGAGCGGCGAGCGTTGTAGTGCCGTTCACTTCCCAACTTGATGGCTCGGGGTCCGAGTCTCTGGCCCGCGCTCAAGCTCGCGCTCTCTGTGCTCTCGTTGTCGACGCTTCTCCTCCTGCGGCTTCGCCTGAGTCTTCGGTCTCCGTCATGGCACCGTCTTCAACCTCCGTCGGGGCCGGCGGCGATTCTCCGCCGCGTCCTCCACCCGCTGGTGTCGCCGAGGCTTCGGCGCCCAGTTCTCCGACCACTGCGTCCACTGGAGACGCTAGTGGTGCGGGCTTAGAGCCATCCTTCGCTCGACCAGTCGATGCCTTGAGTCCGGTACTTGGGGCTGCTCCTCGTTCGGCCGCTGATGCGCCCGAGGCTGCTCTTGGTATCGACTCGGCGGATTCCCAGCCCCAAGGCTCGGTCTCCAGCTCAGGTGCTTCTGGCGATGGTGCTCGTTCGGCTGCTCACGCGCCCGAGGTCTCGTCCGCTGCCCTTGGGGCATCTCGCTTTCCTCTGTCCGATGGCAGGACATCGAGGACATCGTCACCACAGGAACCGATCGCATGGTCCAGCAGGTACAGGGTCTACTCAGAACCACTTCTTGGCTCTGGCCCGCTGGTGGTCGACTTGAACCGTCGGCCACCCCTCCGCACCGACTACGAGCTCGACCAGCGCCACGTGGCTGCTGAGTCGCTCTCGGACGTAGTTGATGCATTGGCCCCGATCCCTCGCTCGCCTGCTCCTTGGGAGTACGAGCTTACGGAGTTGCGGGATGACGTCTCTTCGCTGGAGGCGCGGTTGGCCGCTTCCGAAGCTTTGCTCTGCCGTGACGTTGACCTCCGGCTTAAAGCAGAGCGCTTGTGCAACCAAGCTTCGCACGAGCGCAACGTAGCTCTCGAGAACCTTCGGCGCATCCGGCTTGATCATGCCGATTCTGCCCGGTAGCTTGTAGCGACCAACATTGCGTTGGAACAGAGCTCTCAAGCTGCCGCGGACCTCGAGCAGCGCTGCCGTCGTCTCGACAAGTTACTGGTGGATACTCACAAAGTCATCCGCCATGACCGCGAGCAATTCAAGGCCGGTATCTCTTCATACGCCGCGCAGCTTCGCCAGCTCCGAGAGTACCTGGAGCAGAGCGACCGACAGAGCTCATTCTCAGGTGGAGCAAGCCCAGCATCTGCATCCGCAATGCCGGCTGCGTTTGTCACTTTCTTGGAGGAATTGGGCGCACTGCAGTTGGCGATCCCGCCTCCGCCAGCAACTTGACGGTGCTGCTGCCAAGTCAGGGTCCTCGACGTCTCTGACTGTCGATTCCGACGACTCCGATGACTCAGGCCCGATCGTTCCTTCAGCGCTCCACAAAGGCAATGGTAAGAGGCCAGCCAAGTCGTCCGCCAAGCTTCAGTCCGCGCCTCCAACGCCCAAGAAAAAGCAGCGGCTTGGTCGGCCTTCAGTGGACTTGATGGCGCAGAAGGCTGCGAAGCAGGCCGCCTCTGCTGTGGTCAGCAGCAGCGGGCCACTTCAGAGTGTTCCTTCCTCGCTCTCGGCCGCCTCACTCTCGACTTCGTCGGCGCCGATCTCAGGAATTGCGGTCTCGACCGACATTGACGTGTTATCGTTCGCGTCCATTCCGAGTGGGTCGGATCCACCGTTTTCGCCGATCCCTCGGACTCCAGCATCCCCAGCATCGTCGACGGCATCAACTGCCTCCCTTCCAAGCACACCGGTGGTGTCTCGGGGTATTACTCCCGGTACCGAAGCTTCGATACCGGTTGAGATCGACGACGATGGAGGTCTTGGGGCAGACGGGGCCGCGTCCGACGCTCCTGTCGCCCCTGGGGGAGTGTTCTCGTCGCCGGGGGTCTCCCAGTCTCGGCGTGATAGTCGACCCACTCGCGCTGCGTCGACGACTACCGGGCTTCGGTCCGTGGTTGCAGCCGAGAACGAGGCTGTACCTGATGCTTTGGTGCTGGACTTAGCGACACCCTCACGCATGCCCACAGCCACCCAAGCTTCTGTGGCAAGCCCAGCATCTGTACTCGGCCCTGCTGAGTCGGCAGCAGTGGTGGTCACGTCGAACTCGGCACGTCGTCGAGTGGCCAACACCCACACGGGTCCAATCCCTCAAGCTCGTGTGGTGGCCACTCCGACGCCTCGGCAAGCTTTGACCTCGCGCGCCCGGACAGTGGTAACAGCCACCCTGTCCACGATGCCCGGAATTCGGTCTACGGCTTTCGAGCCTGTGACCGCTATTCCGGCTCCAATCCAAGGCCCGCAGCGTCGGATACGGGCATCACGGAAGCTTCCCGATTTGGCTAACCCTCTGTTGGAGGCTGCTTTCACAGCTCCATGGGCCCAGGAGGCGTGGTGCGAGATATTGAATGTTCGCATCCCTCAGCCCATTGGCAGTGATCGAGTCACCGAGGACTCTGTTGTTGGCATCCAAGCTTTTGCCGACTGGGAGGATCCGGCACACCCATCGCAGAGACTTCGGGCGCTATTGCCGGAGTCGCCTTGCACCTTCGGCGCAGACGACTACATACCCGACAAGCCCATCTCGATTCTGGCTTTGGGGCTCGCTATTGTGGTCAAGCTTTGGCGCCAGTTCACCGGGCGAGCTGTTGGGGGGAGCGAGCATTCGGACCTCGGGTTTGCGCTCTGGGAACGCGCCCACTGGGCCTCGGTCGCTGCTGTCGAGCAATGGCTTCAGCAGTATTCTGACCAAATTGGGTCGAACACGACCGAGTATCTGGAGACGGAGGCAGCATGGCGGGCCTACAAAAAGGCTCGGAACCTTAGTGCAGACCGTCTCCAGGTCCAGATTCCAAAGCGGTTCTGGGTCTGGTGCACCCCAGATGCCGGAGGCAAGCTCAGGTTTCCGCCCGAGATCTTGCTGGAGCCTTCGATGCTGCAGTACTCGTTCGAGACCCTCACTTGGGCTCCGAGTACTGCGGAGTGGACTGTTGAAGCGGTGGACCTGGATGCTCGGCAGCCAGGACGGAACTGCTGGGTGAGTGCGCCGGCCGAGCATCCGTTCAACACGACGTTTTCTCCCTGCAACCCCTCGGTCCCGCTCTTCGTCCCGAAGGCGCAACGTGGTAAGAAGTTGGAGCGGCTATTGTGGTAAACCCCGCATTTAGGCAGCCCCACGTCACTGCTCCGTGGGCCCAAGAGTTCGCTGACGCCCAAGCTCAAGCGGCTGCAGACCTATCCGCAGCTGCTGACTAGCTGTCATACACTTCAAGGGCCCCGATTCCCCAACCAAGCGGACGTCAAAGCCGGCCCTTGGGGCCGCTGCCCCTGCTCAGGCTAGACTTGACGTCTTGGCTGATGTCGCAACGACGGCTGAGATTTAAGTTTCGGTCTGTCATCTTACTTATTTTCCATTTATTCGGTTACCACCTTCCGCTAATTCAGAGGTTTAACATCGTTTCATCATTCTTTCCATGTCAATTTCATAGTCAATTCACTTTGTCAAATCCATATCCGAAATCTCGTTCACATCATATACAAACATAAAATCATGCAGTCATCGTACAGTAGCTTCTTCTGCAGGGCAGGCTGTACATCCCCGCCCGCAGTCCATTTTGTGCAGGTTCTTAGTTCTCGTCGGCAACTTGAACCATTTGGAACCTCTGAGAACTGCGTTTCTCACGCAAATAATCATAGAGTAATTCTCCGCACGAGAGGTTGATCATTGGCTCTCATGTTGGCTCGTCATAGCCAACCCACTTCACTAGCAACTCTGACCGACCTCCGAGTACTCGTCTCCATTGGTCTTCGGTCATCCAGTATGAATTCGACTTCATACTCTCCTGCCAGTGAGTCTGGCTCCCAACTATCTTCAGGTCACAACTCTTCGTCGAAGTCAAGCCTCGCTTCGTCAGTGAGCTCTCGGGTCAACCGAACCTTCGGCCGGTCACCGAATTCTTTCACCGCCTTCAACTGTAACGGGGCCAAGCTGGCCGGGTCCTCCCCTTTCTGGGAATAAGGAGAACGGACAGTCAGGGACCGATTGTTCTCCTTAGTGTCTGACACACCAGCCGTGTGTCGCACACCCGGACCTCCCAATAGAATATTGCGTCGGGGCGTCTCCAGGTTATCATATTCCTGCCCGAAGGGTCGGCTATACTTAAGAGGTTAGGGGTCCCTCAGGCCAGTCATTCAAGATATACAAGGATTCATTATGTAGATAGAAAGCAGTAGATAGAGATCTAAAACGGAGTGTTATTAATACAGTCAGTTAACATCTAACCTTGGAGTGTGTAAGTCGATTGGTACCGGGTACCAATAGCGACCGGGAAGGCCAGGCCTTTTACATACGGTAGTGCAGTGACGCCCGGCGTCTGCCGCCCAGGTTAACGCGTTACGCTTCCTTATCGCTACGGTGCGTGTGACCCCGTCACACTTGGTAGCACTTGTAGTCAATCCCACGACTGGCGCGGTTATCTACAATCAAGGTCTCACTGGGTATGGAAGACTCAGGGAGTCGGCTCCCGACCAGGCAGGACTTTCCTCATCTCACGGATGCCCATTGGGCGACACTGGAGAAGATGGTCAGCCTCTTGGGCGAGGCAGCCTTCACTGGATTTCCCAACCTCTCGATAGAGCAGCAGAAGACGCGCGTGGAACGCTTCGACAAGTACGAGTCGTCGCTGATTGCTCACGTGAGCGCTGCTGCGCAAGAAGCCGCTCGTGCGGCGATGCGAGCTGAGGCGCAGAGTGCGGCACAGGCGTTTGCCACGAACTCGGCCTCGTTCGCTGCACGCCCAACCACGACGAAGCCCGTCAAGATGTCGATCCCGATGTTCGACGGCAAAGACTCCGACAGTCTCGTGTTCTGGGTTCGCGAGATCGAGATCGCGCTGAGAGCTGGTCAGATCTACGACGTGCGAGCTCAGGTGGCGTTCGCGCTGTCCAATCTTGGTGGGCGCGCACGCGCATGGACCATGACCCGCGAAACGGCTACTCCGGGATATTTCACTTTGTGGTCATTCATGGAACAGGAGCTACGTTCCACCTTCCTCCTGGCCAATGTGGCGTATCGTCATCGCTCCAATTTCTTGTGGTGCAAGCAATGCAAGCAGTCGCTTAAAGACTACGTCATGGAACTCCATAGCCTCGAAGCCGCCATGGCCGGCGCACCCCTCTCCGAGGACGTCAAAGTGACGGTCTTCATGGACGGTGTCCGTACGGGTCCAGTTCGGACAGAGCTCTTCCGACGTCAGCCAAATACTTTTAATGAGGCGGTCCACATCGCTATGTTGGAAGACCACTGTGTGCGCTCCGCGCAAGGTCACACACCTCGTGTCGAAGCAAGTGAGGGTCCCACTCCGATGGAGATCTCTCTTGCCGAGTCGGCACGTCCGCAGCGAACGCAACGTGCAGGTCGCCTCCACTTCGCGAGTTGGACAACGGTCCAGCATCAGCGAGCGGTCTATCGCTGCCACTGCGTGAACGCTTCGAGCTCGAAGCGTCCGAATCGTCCTTACGAGGACGACGGGATCCCACACTCGGGTCCACACGTGTTGAAGACGAGGGAACCTCGTCTTCTTCCTCTCCGTTCTCCATGTCGGCATCACTGCCGACATCGAATAGAGCTTCAAGCTGATCGCGGGCAAGCACCATGTTGCCGCGCGTCTTCTTGTAGTCCCCAAGCAACATCATTCGCTTGGGAGAGCTTGGCGTCGTCACAGTTGAAGTGACGACGGACGTTGACGCCAGAGAGCTTCCAGTCGTCGCTGAAGTAGCGACGACAATGTTCCCTGCTGCAGATGCAGCAGGCGTGCCGGCGGCCTGCGACGTTGGCGTGCTCATTTGGGATGAGCACGAAGTATCCACCCCGGAGAAGTCTTCGGATTGATGTGTCGAGACCGGCACATCAAGTCCTAACGGGGGGATGGTGTAGCGGGGCTACACATTCAGGCAACCTCCGCATTAGTGCAACATGCACTAATGGCCACATGCAGTGTGGTCACCATTCATAGTAGGAAGCACTACTATTGGCAAAAAGCAACAGATATCTGCCAATAAGGAGCATGCATTAGGACAGCGATTCTGCCAACCACTCGTTGGTAGATCGTCTCTTTATAGATATCAGTTTTAGGAGGCAAGGTCGAAGTTAACATTTTAAATTCAGTTCTCATTTTCTACCAAAAGGTTATCAATAAGTCTTTATTTAGATCTAACTATACTTAGTGAGCTAAGTATACTTAATCTAATATAAACACACCTACGCTTCCTCCTGCACGTTGCGCACACGTGTAAGCTAAAGTAGTGAGCTAAGTAAGCCCACCACACTACTGGATGAGCATTATCATATCCGAAAGTCTCTAGTACCTCTCGAGCGTACTTGGTCCGGTGGAGTGTGATGCTATCGCTGTGATGTTGTCGACGTACACTAGGATCAACATGATCACATCGCCCTCATATCGGTGGCTTTGTCAATGAGCGCTGATATCCATGCTCCAGGAACCAACAATTCAATTCAGAGTTCCACTCTCTTCCCAACTGTCGCAATCCATACAAAGCTTTTAACACTACGTAGAAGCGGAAGTATCCTGCAAGGATACTCCTATTTCCGGGAGCATAAGAACAGAAGACGACCTGCTGCCTCGCAACTCACGGTATCGCAGCTGCAACATCGCAACCCGCAGCATCGCAGTCCGTTCGAGGACAATAGAACGTGTAGGAGTTGATCGATTGTAGATCTCACTTTCATTTTTGCACAGCTCGTCGAAAAGCGAAAGTGAGGTCTACAATCGCCAAAGCGGGCTCGCCAGTCGGTGACATTCGCTTAATCAACGACTACTCGATCCCACACGGTCAATCGGTGAACGACTTCACAGACCGGAGCAACTACCCATCGATCTCGTATAATCCGCCTCGGGATATCGCCAAGCGTATCCACCATCTCAGTACATCTCACGTCGGAGAATGTATTTTGATGATGCTCGGGGATGTTGCCGGTGCGTTCCGCCACCTCCCAATACATGCGGACTCGGTTCACATGTTCTCATTCATTTTCGACAATCTTCTCGTCATCGATCTGGCATGTGGTTTCGGTTGGTGTGGATCGCCAGCATTTTACTCGCTCGCAGGCACCATTATCAACGCACGCTACGAACACGGTAACCGCCTAACGCGTCAGTTTACCGGAAACGTGTGGTGTGACGACCACACCTGCATCGAAGTCGACGTAAAAACAAGATGTACAGACGCCAACATATCTCTCCGACAAGCAATGGCCACCGTGTTGGGTCCAACTGCCATCAATGAGCTGAAGTGCAAAACGTTGGGCTGCTGTGGGACACAGAGACCGCAACAGTATCAATTCCAGCCGATAAACTCGCAAAGGCATCGACACGGGCCTACAAGCTGCTTGCAACAGGGAAGGCATCACGCACCACCATGCTTAAGGCAATCGGGAGCCTACGCCATGTCGCGAGCTGCTTTCCGCCGGCCCGGGCGTTCCTCCGATCTCAGCAGGAAGCGGCCGCACGATCGCCCAAGTGGAGGCCGCGCGTTGTCGCAATCTAGTCTCGATGATCTTCGCTGGTTTGTCACCATTCTTTACAATCCCCAGCATTTCAACTCGATCCCAGTCATCTACTTCGCAGACGCCTCCGCACCGCAGTATCACGTGTTCATGGACGCGAGCGGCGACGGACTGTGTACTCTAGAGCCATCGTTGAAGACATACATTCGCCAACCATTCTCGCGAGAAGACATTCGTGACAACTCCCATCAACGTTCGACAACTTAGGAGTGCAGTGCTGGCGGCATTGCATTGGGGGTCGTACTGGGCCTCGCCAGACCCAAGAACCCGTACGCATGTTCAATTTCACATCGATAACACAAGTGCAGTTACGTGGGCGAACCGCCGAGGAAGTCGAAATCCGGTCGCTCAAATGTACAATCGACTCCTATCGCTCGCCGAATTTTAGTACAACCTCGTTTTCACCGCCTCACACATAGCCGGCAAGCTCAACGTTATGGCTGACGCCGGATCTCGCGTGGGGGCTGCTGACCATCCTCTCGCTAATCTCTGGACTAATCTGCCCTGTTCGTGGACGCAGACGCATCTGGCAGAGCCTTTCGACAATCTATCAGCCGTCTGGGATCGTTGCTGCGTCGCCACGCCGTGGCAAAGCTCGAACTACTACTTCAAGGCATCAAGCGGCTCTCCGCTCCCCGACGGAAGAAACAACCGCTGACTCCGCCATTCCTTCGCCTGCTGTACCGCTCACTCAATCTATCAATGCCAACACATCGTTTACCCTGGGGGAGCATCGTCATCGGCTATTTCTTTCTCCTCCGACAGCCGGAATTCCTCAAAATCGGCAGGACCTGCCGGTTCTTCTGCTTAAAGACCTGCAACGCATTCTACTCCGACGACAATGGCAGGCGCGTGGCGCGAAAGGCGGCCACATCCGTCGCCATCGGCCTCGAAGGAGCCAAGAACGACCAGTACGGCCGAGGCGCGTGGCGCGTGGCGCACAATGGAGTATCGGGCGACAAGCTTCTGTGCCCGGTCAAAGGTTTACGACACATTCTACAAGCACGAAAACTGCTCAAGTGTGAAGCGGACCAATACCTGTGCGCATCACTCACGTCTGAAGCTGTCGTCAAGGCAATCAAAAACACCGCGCGAAGAATCGGCGTTCCGGCATCCAACTACTCTTCGCACTCCATCCGAATCGGAGGCGCTATAGCACTGGCCGCGTGGGGCGCAGACAAACTGTCCATCAAGTTCCTCGGTCGATGGCTCTCCAATTGCTACGAGGAATACCCAAGACATGCAGCCTCAACCTCAAAAGGACTATCGAAACAAATGGTGTGGCCAGCCAAATCTTCGCGCGCGGCAAGCAAATGATCTCTGGTCTTGGGGCCGCTCACCACGCCCATCGACTTGACCACAGCAAATTGAATTGATTTGCTCCACTGTTCTGTTGCGTGATGAAAAGCGGAAGTATCCTGCAAGGATACTCCTATTTCCGGGAGCATAAGAACAGAAGACGACCTGCCGCCTCGCAACTCACGGTATCGCAGCTGCAACATCGCAACCCGCAGCATCGCAGTCCGTTCGAGGACAATAGAACGTGTAGGAGTTGATCGATTGTAGATCTCACTTTCATTTTTGCTCAGCTCGTCGAAAAGCGAACCCGCCTCACCACGCCCATCGACTTGACCACAGCAAATTGAATTGCTTTGCCCCACGGTTCTGTTGCGTGATGGAAAGTGTCCATTGATCTCACACGGGAACCCTTCAATTGACTTCAGGTACTGTCGTATACCAAGCAAAGCATTCAAGTAGGCTGTGTTTATATCTCCTCCGAATATCAATAGGTGTAGCAAGGCTGCTAGAGCAGCCTACATCCGAAACGACAACATGCGCGCACGGAGCAACGTTTCAATAAAATCTACACCCAGTTGTTGATAGATACCGAAAGCAACAATGCGTGACTTGAATCGAATGACAAATCCTTCACGAACCGTACCCACCGGATGCGAAACAGTGTTGTCCTTCCGGTACATTGGAATCTCCATGAAAACGCCTTTTGCTGTCAACGCACTCATCTCTTCGAGATTAGCCTGTAGCCAAAACTCCCTATACTTTGGTCGATTCATCTCACGATTGTTCTCCGGGATCCGTACGCTACTTCCATGAATGGGCTTGCCATTCTTGTCCAGGATGCGTGTTGTTTTCTGACCTACATTCACGGCGTAGACGTCTAGATAGCGCGGGCGTCTTCTTTCATGATATTCAGGTAGGCCTGTGCAGATCCATTTTGGCTCGGCCTTCGCTGCAGTACGCTCCACACGTATCTCTTCGGATGGTGTCTCCTCACGATGGCTTCTCTGGCCAGTTGTTGCGGGGGATATAATGAGCTAGCATCGATTAACTCATGAAAAGCTGGTGCGTCACGCTGCATTTCATCTATTCCAACATGATCAAGCTCATTCATGCGGCTAATTGTACTCGGCACTGTCATCGCTTCATCATCAGCAATATTCGCTTCTGAAACTTCAGCGCTATTGTCAGAGAAGTATTCACCTTCATCATCACTCACTGGCTCCAATGATCTTGCAGCTGATCCACATAACTCAGGTATCGATGCATCGCCATCACTTATCACTTTTTCAGCTTCATTCAAAGGCGAGCTTTCGCTCGGTTCGGGGTTGTAACTGCTCTGACTGTCGTAGGATGAATGCGAGCTGTGATGACAAAGTAGCATCCATCTGCGACTCAGTGTACCCGGCATTGGTGGCTTCTGCGGTACGTTTTTCCACGGGCTCAACCTCGCTTGGAGTTGGAGCGGTAACACCGTCTGACCCAATCGGTCCAGGCGTGCTGGTAGCACTTCCCATTGTATGAGTCACCTCACGACGTGTTCCCTGTTTGACTTGAGCTCTAGTAGTAGAAATCTGAAGTGAGGCATTGAAAAGGAGAACTAACGTGCAGGACGCCTAGCTGGAGCGGCGTCCGTTTCTGCTCGAGGAGCTTCCTAACTGCTCCACATCCTTACTGCTCCGTTGCTACTGCAACTACCCGATAGCGGGTAACACTTCCCCCTTCGACTAAGGCCTACTTAGCTCTGCAATGCGATTCCATGGGCCGCTGCCAATGCCGTGATTACTGGGTCCTGAGCGTGCTGGACTGCAAATCGCTTCACGACTGTCGGAGCATATCCTAGTAGGTTCTGAGCAGGTTCCCACGTGTTACTTAGCCCACGCCACTTGACGAGCAGCTGATGCACCTTGCTTTCAGTTTCGTATCGCAGTGCTTCGACAACGTGCCCTCACTGTTATGGGCCACTTGAGCAAGCAAATCCTCTGTTACATTCAGAGATGCGTCTGCGTAGAACTTGTGCCTGCTTGCGTGTGCTTCCTTGGTCTCGCTCGCCAGACGATTTTCAATGGTGAACACCCAGTTGGATGGTGTACCCACAACTCGGGCCGGTCCACACCATTTAACACGCAGCTTCGATCGTCTGTTGCTCCAGACGTCAGCATACAAAACGTAGTCGCAGATAGCAAATTGTGCCATCTTCGCACCATGCTTACGCGCTTTGGCTCGTCCTTTGCGGCGTGTTACGTTGCTGGTAACTGTTATGCGCTTGTGTAGTGCTTCCAGCGCAGAACACAGTTCTTCAAATTTTGCACCTCTAATTTCCCTAAGCTGCTCTAAGCTCACTGCTTCCGTACCGACTGGCGTCACTACTGGATCCAGCGTGTTCATAGCTGGAAGACCCGTCATGGCTGTGATCGGTGCCACTCCCCCCAGCGAGTGGGACGGAGAATGGTTAAGCACAAGCTGCTCGATCTTAATCACTTTGGGCCATTCAGTCTCTGAAAGTCGCCAATCAGAAAGCAATGCACGAGCGCATCGCAGCACCTCCCGCATCAGTACTTCGACTGTGCCATTGGCCCATGGGCAGCGTGGAGTCGTAAACTGGTGATGAGCTCCTAAAGCTCGCTGCAACGCTGAGATCACTGCATTTTTGAAGTGGTGTCCTGATCGGACACCCATGCAGTACAGATACCAAAAGCAGCAACCCAATCCAAAAGTGAATTGTACGTGATGTCCGCTGTAGCAGCAACTGTAGGAGTTAGCCACACATAATGAGAGGCGTCGTCTTTCACGACGAGAACGTACGATTCGCCGGAGGTTGCTTCGCCCATGGATAGGTAGTCCCAGTGAGCAATTCATTCGGTTTGTCAGCGTGCAAAGCTTCACCCAGAGGGCGCGACATTGGTGGATCCCCGAACACACTCACGCAATACAAGCAGCGAGATACAAATCGTTTTACGTCGGACACCAGATCAGACCAGAAAAAAATCTTGGAGATTGCTTTGAGTGTCACCTCTGCTGTGCGGTGGCCTGCAACTTCGAAATGACCCACAATGCAGATACGAAGGTGCAAGTCGGTGGAAGCTGCAGGCAACCAAATCCTGCCGTCGCTGTCACGAAAAATATTGTCGGAGCCAAGGTAGGCACAGAACGCTGACCTTGTGCATCTCGAATCTACGAAAGTGTTGGCCACAAAAACTTTATCATCTAATTGCGGCGAGGGTGACAACCACACCGACCGGATTGCCGCAACAGTAGAAAACGTAGATCCCCACCGCGACAACAGATCTGCCCACACATTGTCATCACCCGCAATCTCATGTATCTCGTACTCGAGTGATATCAGGAGCAGCGACCAGCGGTGCAATTTATCAGCGGTGTACTTCGGTAACGAGGAGGACACAGTATTTGGCGCGAAAATGTTGCAAGATTGCAATGATCTATGAAAAGACTGAAGTCACCGGGGCGTCGAACAAGATAGTCCGCTCTTTTGCAGGTTTCAACGATGGCATTCACCCCTTCTCGACGATGGGCCAGCGCTTGGCTCCACCCGAAAATGTACCGCTGAGCATCATTAGTGGCTCGTGATGCTGGTCCACAAAATTACGCTCAAGTTCATCCCGCGGTATCTGTGTGATGGCTGCGCCCCAGTGCTCGTCGCTAGCGTCCGCAAACACACACAAACGCTTCTCTGAGTCGGGATGCGCCAAGGTGAGCGCATTCTCCAAAGAATCTTTGCACCGCTTCTTCACTCGACCAGCCTACTTCAGACAGCAAAACACGGCGCACCATTGACTTCTTTTGCCAACCTGGACGTGCTTACACCTTATTCATGCACGTCGTAAGAGGATGAATCAGCTTATTGAAAGCTGGGAGCGACGAACCGATCCAATTGAGCGCGCAAATGAAATTGCTGGAGCTCTTAACCGGTCGACGGAGCAGGCAGTTGGCGTGAAGCAGAAATTCTGGCTGGGTCGTGACGGACACCGTCACCTGAGACGACACGGCCACACCATAACGCCTCAGTCATGAAAAACTTGCATTTTTTGGGGTTGAGTTTCATTCCCTTCTCTTCACAAATAGTGAGTACGCGGAGGAAAATACGAAGCAGTTCCTCAGGTGATTCAGCATATCCCAACAGGCCATCTATCCAGATAAGAAGTCCATTGTTGTAAAGATCACCAAACATAGCTTGGACTGTAGATTGCACGTAGGCGACGCTATTAGTACCGCCCATCAGCACACGTGTCGGGGTTATTACTCCATCCTCGGTCAGAATTGAATAGATCCCTTGGCAATGGACGGCCACCGCAAATGGCCGAAAACCTTTGAAGAAATGTAACGAGAAATAAAACTTCATACCGCGCAGGCGATCAAACCCCACTTCAAGGATAGGAATCGGCCAAACTACCTGCACGACGCGCTTGTTTGGCTCACGGACGTCGACTGTCATCCGATGGTCATCGCCTTAAGGTACAATGTGAGGCGGCGAACACCATTCGCCACTGGGATTTCGATAACAGAGGTCGGCGTCCAGCAGCATTTTGGCCAGAAACTGGCGATGCGCCGCTGAGTATCGGCGCGCACGGCAACGCTGGCGTTACGTCCAGCTTCAACTAAATGCGCATTTGGTGGCATGTCAACGGGGGGATCAGCGCCAAGTGCCATTCGAAAAACATTTAGTTTCTCACCCGGCATATCACGCACCTCGGCCAGGAATTCGGCCGACGCTCCTTTTGTTTTAGCATCTGCTATTCCCGCTGCGAGTGCAGCCATTGCTGCATCTACTGCTGCAGTACCACGAGGTGGTACTGGAAAACAGACATACCGTAAAGTTAGATTGGTTTCTTCCGAGATTGTAATTGGTACTGCTCCCACACCACGGATGACTTGGGGACAATGTGCGCCTCGGTAGCCACACATGCTTAGACTGCAATTGGTCCACAAGCCGATGTGCAATCGGTCTCACATCTGCGCCACTATCGGGTTTAGTGAACGTATCGACACAATTCATCACACAACACAGTAAAATCCGCGATACACTCGTAGTCGGTACTTCTGCGCGTCTTGCCACACTGACGGAACGGCTCTCCGGACGATCTTTTCTTCCAGTCTTCGACTCATACAGCTCCTTCGCCTCGTTGAAGTCCTTGACCAGCGGGCACTGGAACACAGAATGCGCTAAATCATTGCACTTGAAACAGGGTCGCGGCGGTCCCGGGCCCCTTGCACGCTGCGGCTTGCCATGGCGTGGGCCAGATTTGTTGGGTGGTGCTGCGGCAACATTAGCTTGTGTCACGGCTGGTGGGTAGCGCTGCGCACTACCCGAAGGTAGTCCTCTCGGCGGCCGTGCTTTCATTTCTGTTGCAAATGAGACACAGCAGTGCTAGACGGTTGAACGGCCAGGATATGCGTCTCGAATTTCATGTAATCCTCCATCTGCGGCCGCAGCCAGCGAAGGAAACTTGATACATCTTTCTTCAGCAACTTTCCAGCTGGGCGCTCCAGACTGTCCTGGAGAGCGGATCGAAAAGCTGCTGGCCGCAGCGCGTCAACTAAATACCCGGCGACGTGCTTGGGGTCTTCATGTATTATGCTCCCTATATTCACACCATCGACCACACTGTACAAATCGGCTAGTAGACGCGACATCCTGGATTCAGCATCTTGAAGCTGCACATTCACTGCGAGGCCGCACATTGCGACGTCTAGCTGCTTGTAGGCGGTGAAATCAGGATTCCTTGCGTCGAGAAAATATCGCTTCCAATCGGCTTCACTGACTGCAGATTCCGGCTTGTACAACTCGAAACGGCAGATGCGGACCAGCGTGATCTGCTCAATACACGCTCCCATCGGTATAACAAATACTTGTGTCTGCGTACCCTGGGTCAACGCGTCTACCCGTCTCATGTAGCCCATGTAGCTGTCCATAAATTCTCGCTTCTCCTTCTTGGAGCTCCCGGGATACAGAGGCGGCACTGGCATATTCGTCCCCGTTGCTAACGTGACTGTCGGCTCCCGCGTCGCGCGGCCACGGACTTCATGTTCGTCTACCCCAGCACTATCTGCTGCTGGGGGATCCGGCAAATAATCCCCAACGAGCTCCAACGTGGGGAGCACCACTTCAGCTGGACTGTCCAGCCGTTGTGTCTGCTCTCCCATTGCGGCCTCGGCAGCCCTAAGGAGGCGAACGTGCTCTTCTATTTGCCTTCTCTGCTCCGCCACTTGTCGGCGGAGCTGCTCTTGTTGCTCTTGCATCTCGAGCTGCCTCTCGTGCTGCTGCTGCAAATACTCAGACGTCTTCGATGCGATGACGTGCTGCTGTTGTCGCACGTGTCTAATCAGCTCCACGGCGGAGTGGTAAGGACTGCACTAGCCGATCAATCTGGCGTCTGGCATCTTGGTCTCCAATGTTACGCGGGACGGACATTGTCGTCGTCGTCTCGTGCGTCACCAAGTAGTCATCTTCCTCGTCGAGTGAATCTTCCTGGTAGCCAGGCCATGGAACTACAGCACCGTCGCCTGGTTCGTACTCCTTAGCTCTCAGGAGCTAAAAAAAAATCTTTGCTCCCTGTTTGACTTGAGCTCTAGTAGTCGAAATCTAAAGTGAAGCATTGAAAAGGAGAACTAACGTGTAGGACGCCTAGCTGGAGCGGCGTCCTTTTCTCCTCTAGGGGTTTCCTAACTGTTTCACATCCTAATTGCAGCATTGCTACTGCAACTACCCAATTGCGGGTAACACTATGGTTATCAACACTGCCAGCTTGTTGACTATGTGATCGGATATTCGGAACGGATTACATTGCGACGCGCGAGACTGGGGCTCTTGAGGTAGCGAAGGTCTTCGAAGAGTGCGTGTTCCGTCGTTAGGACACCCTCACTCACTCATACGACATGACCGTGACCCTCGATTCATGAGCGAATATTCCAGAAATTCTCGGAGATGATGTAGACGAGATCGAGGACCACCCTCAGCTACAGACCACAAGCTAACGGGCAACAGGAGCGGTCCGTCACGACTATGATCCAAACAGTGCAAACCTATGTGGAAGACCCCCCAGCAAGCGGATTGGGACGATATAGCCGAGAAGCTAGTGCATGCCATCAACAACTCCAGAGACTCAACGAGACAGGAGACGTCCTTCTATCTAGTCCATGGATGGGACGCTCGATCCACCCTGAAAGCCATGACCGAATCGATTCGACAAGGACAAACGAGCTTAGCTCAAACCACAGACGCCGCCGAATGGAGGCGGGAAGCCAATCGACAAAGAGAGGTTGCTCCATACCTCGCAGCCGAGTTACAGCGTAAGAAGAATGCAAGGCGGGCAAGAGAACACAATGAAGCCCTCAGCCGAGTCGAGAAAAAAGCGGTACCGATAGGCGTTGAGTCGCCAGTCGAGTCAACCACCGCCGAGGAACCATCAGCCGAGTCAGAAACCCCAGAGGACCCGTCAGCCGAGTCGCTAGCTGAGTCGACACGCTTCCTGTTTAAAGAGGGAGATCAAATATGATTGTTCATGGAGCGGGTGAAACCTGGACAAACCAAGAAGCTAGCGCATCGGTGGCACAGACCGTTCAGGGTAAAGAAGAAGATTGAGGAGTTTGCCTACGAGTTCGAACTCCCAGACACAAGCGGCTATCGGTTTTAGCCTGTGGTACATGTGTCCGACTGAAGGCAGTAAATGAACTCGGCGAGAGACCGACAACTCGGCTAAGACCCGAGCTTGGTGAAGCAGGGCGTATCGACTTTGACGAGGAACTCCTACCGGAAGACAGCTGGGAACCAGACGAAAATGAAGACAAGTACGAAGTCGAAGCAATCCTCGACGATGAGCTTCCTCTGTCAACCAGTACGGTAAGAGCTCAACGAACGTTCAAGGTCAAGTGGGTTGGCCATGACGAGCGGAGTTGGGAACCCCTGTCAAATTGGTCGTATGGAGGTTTACTGTTCGATTACTTACGGAACAAGAAGCGGGAGAATCGCCTGAAAATGGCGCAGGTAGCAGATGAGAACTAGAGGCACCCGCGCCACATATTATCGCGGCTCAGTGAAGGTA
>BSXT01000295.1:0-30309 GCA_030267785.1 Phytophthora fragariaefolia
CAACTCACTATCTAGCATAGTGACTCCTAATAAAATGCATGCTGACTGGCTCAAAAGCCACCTACTGTTTCTTTGTTATCTTTTTGGATCCAGTACTGATATTTGGTTAATACCAAGTACTGATCTTGTTAATAGGTGTCATACACACTTGGCGTACGTTCACCCAAGGTGTGTATGCCACACTTGTGTAACCCCGTTACAGTGATGCTGGCTCACACACAAAAGATTAATGCCGTACTGAGCTGCCTCTGTTTTATGCTGGAATTATTCAAAAACAGGCTGAATGGCGGGTAGCTACCCGCCAAACCAGCCTAAGCGTCGTATCTCAATGCTAATCAGCGACGGACTTTGCATATTTCGAGCCTAAATATATGCCTATCTGTGGGAACAGGGTTAGGGATATTTTAAATCAAGCGGTTTTAGCACGCCACCCGCCAAAACAATTGGACTAATAAACACTGCAAGGTTTGAAGTTCGCACAGGGCTAACATAGATGCGCATGTATTGAGTAATGCTTAGCTAGGGCGGCGAATGACCATCGGGCTAACAATGCCCGACTACCTCAGGCAATTTCTAATCGTTTCTGGCGTGTCTGCGTTCTAAGCCTGCGACGACCATACTAAAGCTGATAATGGATATCTTCTCCTGAGGTTGTCTTGGTATGTATCTACGACACTGTCCTCTACTTTAATGCGTGTGAACATACTTTTAGTACCGTCAATTTCCCTCACAGATACATCTAAGTCAGTACATTGTGTTGACGGCTGGAACAAATCTTGAGCACCAATGTGCAATATCTGCGAGGTACATGGCTGATCGCAGGGGGAAATCTGGCGGGGACGACTGGCCAGACAACGACGGTGAAATCCGCCATACCTTAAAAACCCGCCCACCCAAACTTGAAGTTCTCAACGCTAGCATTAACATTTTAGCCAATAGGATAGCAGTAAGTGATGATTGGCTGAAGACATCCCATCACTTGACCACGCTGTTCTTCGATTAGACCGTGCCGCCTCAATGCTTCTACACGAGTCACATCAACTGCGAGGCAATCGCAATAGCTGAGGTCGTTGGCGAACGAGCGGCGTCAAAACAGCTTGATATCCCTGACCACACCCTGCGCGATTGCATGGATAATAAAAAGCGAATTGTAGACTTCATAGGTGCTTATACAAGCAAGGCGGCAAAGGGAAAAGGTGCAGAACTACCAATTTGCGAGGGCGACGGGCAGCTGAGCTGTCCGGCCAAGGCATTATTTTAAAATCTTCACCAAAGCTCTCCCAAAAAACTCATGTTTTATGCGATTTAATAGCGGTTTCTGTACCAAACACATGGTACATGCACTAGTTTTATCTTCTAGTATTTATACTTTTATCCAATCATCGGGCGGAATTTCCTGTCGCGGTAAAAATCAGTCGTTTTATATGGAGGATAGTGTTCAGATAGCGGGCAGATTTCACCGTCGTTGTCTCTCCATGTAGTACATACATAGTGGAACCTTACGCCGGCAGTTTTTTTCACAACTCATGTACCGTAATTTACCACTTAGAACATTCCTAGAACCTTCTTTACCGACATCTTCGCAAAGATCTGAACACTTTGCCCAAGATTTCCAAGTCAAAGGGTGGAACAGAGACGAGGAGATAATTCCTAAAAGTAGAGAGCGTTCAGATCTTTCCGACTCTGAGCATATATTTCATTTGCTAAAATCCTACCGCTGCTAGCCAATCATTTGCTACTCAGGCCCTGTTGAGGTTTCCTTTTGACGATGGGCCTCAGCGAATACCCCTTCGCCACACCAACGGCTACCGCCTAAGAGTAGTTGAGACATTCATCAAGCGGCCTATCGGGTTGTCTATCCGTGTCTTCGCTCGAAACCGCGGTCGCAAGCTCGGTATAGGAAAACGCGTGGTTTGATAAAAGAGTGATGCATGAATGGATTGATCAATCATTCAAGGTTAATGTAACTAGTTATTCACTTTTGATGCTCGATACATTGAAGACCCACAAGATGGACAGCGTGCTGGACGAATTGGGAGCCATGGGAGCCAGCGTGCACTTTGTGCCGCCAGGATGCACCGGAGTTGCTCAGCCCCTCGACGTTGGGGTGATGTCGCCGTGGACACACCTCCATCAAACCTGCACCCAAGCTGCTGTTTTGAGCGCCTTACCAATAAACTCGGCTGAGCGCCGACGCTACATGTTCGATCATGCACTTCGCGCCCTCAGCAAGATCTCCTCCGACACTGTGCATCACTCTTTTGACACGGCGGGGCCATTACTCGGTTGTACCACTACTACTGACGTACAGCGCGTGCTAGAATAAGTGAGGCTGATGAATGTAGCTGACGCCCAAGACAACGACACCTCTCTAATAGGGGGGTCAAAATTAGAGAGTTTTCCAAGTCAGGTCAAATCCTAGTAGAATCTCTATTTTTAGTATGTGTTCAGATTTTTTTGCTGTTCAAATCTTTGCGAAGATGTCGGTAGGGATAGGTGCTCTATTGACAACGCAACCTCTCGAGCAAGGGGCACGTCTTTTCGATGTTAGGGCTCAGTACAGTGAGACCCCCCGTTTTCGCGGAGGGTGGACCATAAAAAGGTTGAGAGGCTATTAAGGTATGTGGATCTGCCGTTTTCGGCTGGCAAGAGTCTCGGGATTTCGTTGTACTTGCGCTTGTTCTTGAGGGTGCCCCGAACGGTGGATTCGCCCCCCGGACTTGTAGTCTTGTAATTGGTAGTTGTCCAAGCGGCGAGGCGTTTGTGCGACCACGATGGCTCAGCGTGAGCCTGCAGACAAAGCTCGCATTTTTGTGTCAATGCCAGCGTAGTATAGGAGGATGGGCGACACGCCATTGTAGTGTTCGGAAACATATAAAAGGTATGTCTTTGTGTCAAATGATCTATCTTGGAGGACGTGTCGTCCCTCCCCTAGTAGAGATGTGCACCCCACTTGCGCATTTCAGCGTATCCCACAGGCTATCCTCCGAATGTGCGGAGTATCAGATCTAACAGTTTATTGGAGGTCACCGGCCGCGAAAACGGGGGGTCTCACTGTAGTTTTAGAACCTCTGAACCGGTGAGATCTACAGTAAATATACGTTGATTATACAGCAGCGAGAGCCACGTCTTTTGGATCTTAGGGCGTTTCGGTACCGCTCGTTCAGACTATATTGATAAAAGCAATAGAACATTCCGCCGGCAGATTTTTAGTTCGCGACTTGGCGTCTCATCATTGGTTGAAAAGCGATGTCACACACCTTCTTGTCCGCTTAAGTACGCCAGAAATTCTCCCTTCCTCCTCATTCCAGAATCTGCCGGCTCGAGGAAAGATGGTGGTGGTGGTGCTGACTTGTGCACTTGTGGGTAACGCCGGCGTGTTTGGCGTGAAGATCGATGATAGTGCACGGGTCTGGGAGTTGAAGGACGTGATCAAGGAGAAGAACCCGGCGACTATCACGTGCGACGCCAAGGACCTGAAGCTCTCCCTTGCGAAGACGGCGGATGGCGCGTGGCTGCCGTCGAACGATCCTGATGTGGTTGCTATGCGAAGTGGAGCCGTTTCTGAAAAGGTGCAGAACCTGCTAAACGGACAAATCGATCCAGCAGAAGAGATTTCTGATGTCTTTGTACCAGCTCCGCAGAAGAAGCAGATCCACGTGCTGGTGGTGGTTCCGTATCTAGAACAGGCGCAAGTTGACATGTTCCACGAGTCATTATCGTTGGCTCGACAAGCTAGTGTTCGCCAATCGCGGATTGAAATGCGACTTGAGCAACTTGCGGCCTCTTTACCACACAAAAACAGCAAGTCCTACACTGACGGGGCATTGGGTCAACTTTTGCTAGAAAGATTGAGAAAGGACGGCATGTTGTTTGATCTCCCACCAACTGATGATGGGGAAGCATTTTGGTCGGCCGACATTTAGCTTCAAGCCAATGCCATTCGGAATGAGGCTGATTTCGACGCCTTTATTACTTCATTTTTCAGCACCATCTTACGCAGCTGTGGTCTAGTCTTCGTCAATAGCGAGAGATATCAATGGTTGTCTCTGTCTACTCTTGTGACCAAGAGTACCGATCTTAAACCTGATGGGTTTGCGACTCACCGCGGGATGTATCGTGGCAAACCAGTACCAAATGATGGAGTGTCACGCCCGAATGGATTTCGATTTGATCGCCGCTCCTTTTGGTTGATCAAAAGCCACGAATCTGTTGTTGTCAAAGTTCAAGTAGCAATGTGGGCCAACAAGGGCTCAAAATCATTGTTTCAGAACTTTATTACGGACAACATATCTCCATGGGTGGCGCGCCTGTCCCTTTCCTGCAAGTGTTTGGGCGTTGATGTGGTGGAGGCGATGCATTTCTCGGTCGTGGCGCTCATGGACGCGTATTTAGGGTCATTAGGGATGGCGAAGTTTTCGCGCTAAAAATCGTGGAGAAATGTTCGGTGGGACGTCTTTATCAAGAGGAAAGGGCCTTGACAATTGCCCAGCAGACAGGCTTGACGGCTAGTCCTGTGGGAAAGATCATCGAAACTCCTGAAAGCGCGGCGTTATTGCTGTCTCCTGTAGGGAAACCTCTGCCTCGACCGACGACACGACACGAAGTACGAAGCCTCTTTGAAATGCTTAGGCAACTCCACAAGAATGGTCTGGTCCATGGAGATCCTCGCGTGCCGAATGTGATCCTCGATGGGGAAAAGCCTCTCTGGATTGATCTTATGGAAGTGATGGAAGCGAGCCCCACTTTGAAACAAATTGATGCTGAAATTCTCACACGGTCCATCCTCAATGTCTCTCCGACCACTTTGCTGGACCCGGGGCTGATGGAGTTAATCGACTACTATGGCAAGAGCGATACGTCAGAAAGTCTTAATAATCTCGCCGAAGTAGTCTGCGATAGCTTGACATTTTCGTATTAGGGGTAGTCGAACATCTCAAATCAGCAAAAAAATATGAGCAAAAAATGGGCAGAAGTATAAACGAGAAAATGCCAACAAAATAAGCCAAATTGCGAGGGAGATGAGACGTACCACCAACTTTTGAAGTGGATTCCATCTGCTAACCATCTGTCGTCCATCTGGTGTGATATAGCCTCGATTTTTTCACGAGCTCGACGACGGCGCATTTTTCAATTAAGTTTAGCTAGGGAATGACTGATATCTACACGAAGACCCTAACTTGAAAGAGCAAATAAAGAGCTATCAAACAAAAAAAGGGCATGCAGCTCGGTGGATTCGTTAAAAGTTATGGACGCAGGGCAGGCATCAAGACCTATCCTCTGAAATATGATCTTGCTACCGCAAAATTACAGTAAAACGTATATTCAGAGGGCTTAAGTACTCATGGTGCGGGTACTTGATCTGGGTTCCGATAAGCAAGATTTCCTTCCGAGTCGTGCGAGGGTCACGTGAGCGACCCCTACGAAAGCTGGCATTCATCCGATGAAGCTCGCCCCTCAAAGTTCGCTCTAGAATAGAAATACCTGTTGCTTTTTGTACCTCGCCAATCAAGATATTCGAAGTAGTAGACAAAATTTCGACAATTTACGGTATTCAATGATGCTTTATATAAGATCGGGAAGGTGTTCTGCCTCTGATCTCGTAGGACGTCTGCGAGTTGCTGTGAAACTTAGGTCGCTGTGCTTGTTCCAGTGGGCGATAGTGCGCTTCACCATGTCCACCGACACCGCCAGACACGCGGCTACACGCTGGCGTACGGGGCGGCGCTCGAGGTCTTGACGATCACGAGCTTCGTCCAAAAAATACTCGTGTGCACGCACGATGAGCATCTTTTCGTAAGCAGTTGCGTGCCGCATAGTGTTCGCAAAATTGAAAGTAGTTCGATCACAGTCACGAATCTGAATTGTACGCGCGCAAACCGTTGCAACGTAGGTTTTGGATGTTTAATGCGGTTGATATTGATAAATTTATTGCCAAAAGAAAAATCTGGTAGTGCATTTCATCGCGCTAGTACAATAGTAGCTACTGTGTTAAGGTGCGCGGTAGAACGGGCAAGACGATTTATGTTAGCAACGTTTCGCGTCTAATCAACAAGAGATTAGTAGCTATGTAGTACAATGTTTCGATTGTAACCCTTGAGAAACACTTGTCGCCCGACTACAAGGCTGATCCTAAGTACCGTTTTTACAATGGTAATCACATGGAATCACATTTGTACGAGGGTATTGAGTCTTCTGGTTTCAACAACAAGCTCGGGAACGTCCTTTCGACTCAAGCGGGTGCGTTTAAGATAAATATCGCTCTCGGGAACGAACTTGTAAGCAAGACCGATCCTGACGGCACTCGCTACTTCTACCCAAATCTAGCTAATACTCATGTATTCAATAATCCTATCGCTATCAATAGCAATGCTGATATTCAAAAGAAGGTGATTTCGGAAATCCGTTCTATGGAGCTGTCTGCAAACTGAACCATCCCAGCTCTAGGTGTAAGCTAAAGGCGATCACTGAATTCAAGATTTTCATCTACCATCGCGGCCATGCTCTCGGGGATAGCGAAGCTGTCATCCCTAAGATTATTCGCGAAAACAAGCATGTGATCAACCCAAGACCAACAACAAGTGCGTCTTCCACTGTATCACCTGGCATACATTCCAGAGCACTAAGAAGGATCCTCGAAGAATTCAGGCTCAGGTGAAGGAGGCATTCCAACACTACTGTTCTTTCAAGTGTTGCGATTGTACACTTCGCAGTCTAGTTGTACAGCTCCGTATCGAGGCACGTACTTGCTGTGATGTTGTTGAAGTGTGTGTCTGGTTGTGCGAACTTAATGTGGAATCCAGAGACCTGATTGGCCGGGCTAACGGGTTTGGCCGTTCTGATTGGCTGGAGGAAGGCAACTTCAACTTTCATGGGATCTGCAACAGGATACACAGTTTTCTTCTTGCACCCTACAATGTTCCTGTAAGAATTAGAAGCCAAACCTTCGTACAGTTGTTGGTAAGACGTGGTAGAACAACTTCTACAAGGTAGTTTTGTTTAACTCAATCTAATTCACCTTCGGATTTCCTTCCTAACCAACACTCGACTACCAAGCCTCGTTCGCATAATCTCAAGTGGTTATGAGCCCAAGCTACGCAGACACCGTGAAGCTCGTGGAAGACAACTACTTCCACTGGGAGTTCAATATGCGGATGAAGCTGTCGCGAAAGGGATTGCTGGCTCACATTGTCAAGCCAGAACTCGACGCAGTTAGTGACCGCTCCACGGTACAAATGAAGACCAACGATCTGAAGGCCCTTGGTGTGATTGCCGGAGACGTGAGTCTCTCATACCAAGTTTATATCCGTGGAGCGACAACCGCCGCCGAAGCGTGGCGTCTGCTCGAGGAGCAGTTCAACCGGAACACGCTCAAGAATCGGCTCGTCATGACCAAGAAGTTGTACAACTTCAAGATGGAGCCCGGAACGCGGTTCGCGGTGCATGTAGACCGGTTCAAGAAGCTGGTACTGCAAATGGAAACGATTGGTGAAGCGTTAGCTGAAACCCGCCAACTCGTATTACTGCTTGGCAGTTCGACGGCAGAGTACCGGATGATCAGTACCGTACTCGATAATACGCCGAACATGACCCTCGCGTACGCAATCCAAACACTTTCAGGCGTTGAAGTCTCGGATGAATCGTCATCGACTCAAGAGAAAGCGTTCGCGTCGAAGAAGAAAGAATTTGGCAAGCGCCGATTCATTGGGAAGTGTTTCTACTGCAAGAAACCTGGGCACAAAGAGTCAGAGAGTCGCAAGAAGAAAGCCGATGAGGGACGTGGACAAGTCGCGAGAGAGACGTCCGACTTCGCGTTTACGGCTACCGGTGTAATGGAGAAACCGGAGTGGCTCGTGGACTCCGGTGCTAGTTCGCACATGACCAGCGTCCGAGACAGGTTCGTCTCTATGAAGGAGCTGAAGATGCCAGTCTGCATTACGATCGCAGATGGTACGAAGGTCGACGCAGTTGCAACGGGCACCGTCGGATTGAAGTTGATGGACGGGACAACCATCACATTGTCGGATGTACTGTACATCCCGGAAATTGATGGGAGCCTCATCTCGGTGGCGAAGCTGGCCGAGAAGAACGTCGTTGCGCAGTTCAGCAAGGACAAGTGTGTCTTTTCGCTATCACGATGCAACAGTCATGGAGGCGAAACGGAGTGGAAATGTCTACAAACTGAAGACAGTGGGGGGCGAGGTGTGTCGTGCGGCGACGACACCTCGTAAGGAGCCATGAGCAATTGTGCACGCCCGTCTCGGCCACATCCCGTACAAGCGACATGAACAGCTGTTGATCATGGCGGATGGTGTGCCCCGCATCGCTGACGATACGTCAACTGATAACGTGTGCGCCGGTTGTTGCATGGAAAAGATGAGGGCAGATGTTTTTCCGCGCCACCCTGCAAATTTGGTGAAGAGTACCAGTGTTTTGGAGTTGGTGCACACGGACGTGATGGGTCCCATGCAGACCAGGTCACCTGGTGGATGTACCTTTGCGGTGACATTCATCGATGATTACTCACGACACGTGACCGTCTATTTCATGAAGGCGAAATCGGAGGTGCTGTCAAAGTTCAAGATTTTCAAGGCATCAATGGAGAACGCAATATGCAAGACGATAAAACGTCTGCGTTCGGATAATGGCGGTGAGTATACTGACAAGGTGTTCAAGACCTACTTGGACCGAAGTGGCATCAAGCATGAGAAGACGGTGCCGTACACGCCACAGCAAAATGAACTCGCTGAGCGTATGAATCGAAGTCTGGTAAAGATGGCACGTTGCATGCTCTACCATGAAGGAATTGATAAGAAATGGTGGGCAGAAGCGATTAACACAGCTGCGTGGATTATCAACCGGATTCCAAATTCGGTAAATGTAAAGACGTCCTATGAAATTGTTCACCGAACCAAGCCGCAGTTGAAGAACATGAAGGTGTTTGGATCACTCGGCTACGCGCATATCCCCGACGAGAAGCGCCGCACGCTCGACCCCAAGGCATTCAAGTGCAGATTCATGGGATACGAAGATGGTGTGAAAGGATATCGAGTTCTCAACGTAGCGACGGGAAAGGTGCAAATCGTGCGCACCGTCAAGTTCATGGAAACGACTGATCCTGATCAGCCCATGAATTGTCTCGAGATGGATGAGGATGAAGAAGCTGGTGACTCGGAGGGTCAACCTGAATTTCTGCCTCCGTTGATGCCTGCAAGCGACGTTACATCCATCGTTGAAGCCAGACGACAGGATATGACTCATCATGATGTGACCCCAGATGGTGCGGCAATCACTCCGTATGCCAATCATCCGATGATCACTCGCTCACGTGCTCGTCATACAGATGAGACAACTGATCCTGAGGGTGGGGGAGCACGTAAAAAGCAAGTGGTGGCACCATCGGAGATTCGGACAAAGCGGCGAAAGGTTGATCAAGCCTGTGCGAAGGCTGATGATGAGCAGCTTGTCATTGGAGGCGGAATGCTAATGGCAGAAACTGAAGAAGTTCCAAGGTCGTATGACGAAGCGACAACAAGTAACAATGATGTTCAGAGGAAAGCAGCGATTGAATGCGAACTTAGTTCATTGATGACGAACAAGACATGGAAGTTGGTTCCGAGGCCGAAGCACCAGCTCGCTATTGGTTGCCGCTGGGTGTTTGCGCTGAAGCGAGATGAAACAGGGCGGATCGGACGTCACAAGGCCCGTCTCGTAGCGAAAGGATTCTCTCAGCGACATGGTATCGACTACGAAGAAACGTATTCGCCGGTCGCATCACTAAACTCGATTCGTGCGAACTTAGCGAAATTTTGCGAGGACGGCGCAATCATCGAAC
This sequence comes from Phytophthora fragariaefolia, assembly GCA_030267785.1. Taxonomy (NCBI): domain Eukaryota; phylum Oomycota; class Peronosporomycetes; order Peronosporales; family Peronosporaceae; genus Phytophthora; species Phytophthora fragariaefolia. Next base: position 9,836 of record BSXT01000295.1, read on the forward strand.
AGTGCGACGTCGATACTGCATTCCTGTATGGGGAATTGGATGAAAAAAAATTACATGGAGTTACCAGACGGACTCATGGAGATTTTGGGTGATGCAGATGGTCATGACGAAGATCTCGTGTGTTTGCTGGAGAAGTCTTTATACGGCCTCAAGCAAGCATCTCGTGTGTGGAATGAGACGATTGATTGTCACTTGAAGTCAATGGGATTCAACCCCGCCAAAGCCGACCCGTGCGTGTACACTCGGGACGATAACGATCAGAGATGTGTCGTCTGTCTTTACGTCGATGACATGCTGATCGCGGCACGTGACCAAGATGTAATAATATCGGTCAAGGCGCAGATCGCAGAGAATTTCAAGATAAAGGAACTTGGACAAGCTCGGTACATTCTCGGGATTGAAATTGATTACAATATGGAAGACAAGACACTTGGAATTTGCCAACGGGTCTACGCCGAGGCTGTTATCAAGAAGTTCAGACAAGAACATGCAAATCCCAGCCTGATCCCGCTCGACACAAGTGTTCACCTGACGAAGAATGATGACCCGAAGACCGACGAAGACAAAGCCAAGATGAGGTCAAAACCGTATCGTTTACTCATAGGAAGTCTAATGTACCTGTCATGTGGTACTAGACCCGATATTTCGGTTTCAGTGGCGAAGCTGAGCCTTTTTCGGGAAAATCCCAGAGAGACGCATTGGAATGCTGGCATCAAGATGGTAAAATACCTCTTAAAAACCAAGAACGTCGGCATCTTGTATGATGGAGCTTTGAGCTCAAACTTGTTGCATACTCGGATGCTGACTGGGCCGGAAACCGTGATGATCGACGCTCGGTTAGCGGTATGATGGTGATAATGTGTGGTGCTCCAGTGGTGTTGAGATCGACATTTCAAAAGACTGTCGCCCTAAGTTCGACTGAGGCGGAATACATGGCCCTCAGTGAATGTGTAAAGGAAGTGGTGTGAATGCGACTACTACTGAAGGATTTGGGTTCGGAGCAGACTGGTGGGACGGTAGTTTATGGGGATAACCAAGGTACCATGGCATTGGCAAAGAACGTCGGATATCAGTCGCGTACCAAGCATATCGACATTCGCTACCACTTCATCCGCGAGAAAGTTGCGACTGGTGAAGTTAAGCTCAAGTATATGGAGTCCAAGAACCAGCTCGCAGATTTTCTGACAAAAGGTCTATCAACGAAGACTCTACGTTATCTGCTTGAGCGCAGCAACGTCACCGGAATGCTCGAGTAGACTACAAATTGAGTGGGGGTGTTGCGATTGTACACTTCGCAGTCTAGTTGTACAGCTCCGTATCGAGGCACGTACTTGCTGTGATGTTGTTGAAGTGTGTGTCTGGTTGTGCGAACTTAATGTGGAATCCAGAGACCTGATTGGCCGGGCTAACGGGTTTGGCCGTTCTGATTGGCTGGAGGAAGGCAACTTCAACTTTCATGGGATCTGCAACAGGATACACAGTTTTCTTCTTGCACCCTACAATGTTCCTGTAAGAATTAGAAGCCAAACCTTCGTACAGTTGTTGGTAAGACATGGTAGAACAACTTCTACAAGGTAGTTTTGTTTAACTCAATCTAATTCACTTTCGGATTTCCTTCCTAACCAACACTCGACTACCAAGCCTCGTTCGCATAATCTCAAGTTCAAGGGGGTTAAATATTCGTTGATCCCGTTTAGGAGTTTCAAGCCCATTGACCTACTACAGCTCGATGAGGTTGAAGACTGCTTCCATCTTGGTATTAACGGATACGGAGATTCTGGAAATGTCGAATGCATTCGTAGATCGGACAAGGTATGTAGTTATGGATATTTTATCGTTCGAGAATCATGTTCTTTACATCAAGAACATCGATATTCTTCAGGCTAACTATCAACGTCCTAAGTGTGAAATGGTTTTCGTCAGCGTTGAAAGGTTAAAAACCATAAAAATAATCAGTGCGAGCTCGTAAATGTCGAAAGCTTCCCATCTGAGCCAACTATCTACAAACCAGCTCAGAACGCAATACTATCACTGCTCACGAAGTATTCAATCAAGAATGCTGACCAGTACCTTGATCATTTCATCTTTTATGACTTTGAGGTCATCCTTAAGCCTACTGCGACTCAACACGGGGAGAATACTGTCTTCACGAACGAACACATTCCGGTGTCTGTATCAGTAGCTGATAGCCTAACCGAGGAGGTGCGTTGCTTTGTAAATGATGATCCGAAGATGCTACTTACGCATATGTTCAATACACCGGTGATGTATCTGTGAAGATTCAGCAGTACGAAGTAGTCTAACAACTGCTTTGCATCCGCATCGTTCGCGTATGCGGATCTCACGTCGTCTAACAAAGACGACGAGGGAGTAGACGTCCGTACGACGCCAATTGCATTGGCGTCGGCCTTGTGCACCACATAATCAGGTCGACGCGACAGCGCGTCGGCCACAACATTCAACCTTCCAGGTTTGTACTCAACCTGGAAGTTGTACTCCGCAAAGAATGAGAGCCATTTCGCCAGAGATGTGCGGCGACTAGATCGCCATACGCAATGATGCGTGGTCGGTGTAGACCACGAATGGTCAACTCCCTAGTAAATATACACTCGAAACTTCGCGGGTGCATACTTCATGGCAAGGAGCTCCTTGTCATACACTGGGTAGTTGCGCTCAGCTGGCTTCAGCTGACGCGATTGATTGTAGACCACGCGATCACGTCCCTCCTGATCGTGTTGCATTAAAGCGCATCCGATTGCAAAATCGGACGCGTCACACACGACGTGGAATGGACGATCTTGGTCGGCCACCGCCAAGATCGGCGCCAGACAGAGTGTTCAGCACGAGATTGATCTCGTGCCGGGAACGAAGTACTGCGTGACGCGGCAGTGGCCACTGCTGCGAGAGCAAGTCAAGGCAATCGACGACTTCATTGAAAGCCGTCGTAAGGCTGGGCAAGTACGGGAATCTAAGTCCCCGCACAGCGCGCCCACGTTCTGTGTCAAGAAGGCACAGGGCGGGTGGCGCATCGTTCACGCTTACAACAAGCTGATCGATGCGAATGTACGGGCACCGACGCCGATACCACGAAAAGATGTGATCATCGATTCGATGGCCTTGAGCACTATCTTCAGTGTTATTGATCTGAGAAAGGTTCGAGAAAGGTTCTATCAGATCTGGATGCGCGAGAGCGACGTACCTCTCACGGCGGTGAGCACTCCGAGCGGCATGCTCTGGGAGAGGCTCGTAATGCAGCAGGGACTCAAGAATGCCCCTGCGACGTTCAACAGGTGCGTCACGCACTTGTTGCGCTCGGTGCGCAACTTCGCACCGAACTATTCCGATGATGTATTCATTCACAGCAGGGCTGTAAACGGAAAGTCGGATGTGGAGATGCACAAGGAGTATCTCCGCAAGATGTTTGCGCTTATGCGCAAACACAAACTCTATGCGAACCTGAAGAAGTGCATCTTCGGGGCTAGCGAGATACCGGTCCTTGGGTGTCTCGTAGGGAAGAACGGCGTACGCCCTGACTCAGGAAAGATCAGAGTGATAAATGAATGGCCCACGCCTTCAAATGTCAAGGAACTGAGGCAGTTCCTTGGACTCGCCACGTAGTGGTGCAAGTACGTGAGCAACTACGCGGGCAAGATTCGCCCATTGTCGCAGCTCCTAAAGAAGGAAGCTGCGTGGGATTGGACTGCTGAACGTCAGCAGGCCTTTGATGCAGTCAAGCAGGGCTTGACTGAGTCGGCAACTCCGTAGGAATATAGCCCGGGAGTACATCCCTGTACTCGCGCAGGACTTCGTAGAGGGGACTCGACTTGAGTGAGTCCTAGCTCTGCTCGTCGAAGCGTTTTTTCTTCGACTTGGCGCTGAGGGCGTCAGTGCCCTCAGTGACGAGCTGCTTTAGCTCGTCCGCTTCACTTTTCATCCTCTCGACGTCCGAGAGGATGCAGATCTACTCGATACGTCCACCGTGCAGGTCGCGGGGGAAACCCTTCCAGCTCATAGCTGGAAGTGAAGTCAACTCCGACGCTAGCGTCAGAGGGCTCTCTAGCGCCATCTTCCGATACTGGAGACCAGTATCCGTACACGTCAAGACACTCAGGGTCTCGACGGTCGTCTCCAGTTGCTGTGTCTGCCCGGCAGACACTGCTTGCAGCATCGCGGTCCCTGACCGAGTCTTGCGCATCTTGGCCCTCTTGCCCGTTCACTTCTCGTGCGGAACCCGGTTCCGCGTGTCTTGTTTTGTCCAGGCCCGGCCGTGGACAAATCTTTCTTCTGATCGCCGGCGGGATCAACCCGCGGGCACACGCAATCAAGCCCGGCTTGATTGTGTATCTCTCCATCGTGCAGCCCGACTGCACGCGAGCCCGCTAGCATTTCCGGTGCGGGACGTTTGCAACCGTCCACACTGCATGCAGCGTCGGCTCCCGGAGCCGACGCGCCTCTTTTTCCTCGACGCCTGACGGCGGAGTGTTCATTGGTGTTTGGACCATTCGCTTCAGCTCCCGGAGCTGACGCGCCCAGATAACTGCCCTCAGTGACTGGCCATTCATGTTTAACTTGTGTGCCGACAACTGTCGATACAACCGCGTCACTCTTGATGAACTTCGTGGACGAGTCTCTTCATACGAGAAGCGTACGCGTACGACACACTTCTTGGTTTTAACAACGACACCCGTTGCTAGCCTTACTTCCAACAGACTTTGAGGTAGTTTCACTTCCTCGAAGTCAAGCCTCGCTAGTCTCTGCAGTCGAACAAAGTTGTTCGACGCACCATAATCCACTAATGCACGAAGATACCTCTCTCACTTCTAGTTAACCTTCCGGATGACAAGGTTTGGCTTGTCATCTTTCTTCTTGCAGTGAGAGTGATTCTCACTGGGGGCAGCAGCCTTCGATACAGCGTGTCCGATGTCGACACGCTCGACTGCATCACCAGCAGGGGGCCCCGCGCCTGCTGATTGCCTTAGTTTTTTGGCTGCCCGTGGCGATACCCGGTATCGTCACGTCGGCCCTTGGCCGCGCAAAGGTGCTGTGCACTCACGGGCATAGTGACCGTTGTTTCCACACCGGAAACAACGCACATTCGTCGATCCTCGACGCTGCTGGGGTTCAGCAGCCGTCGCACTCGAGAGGTCTATCGGTTCGGGACCTCCCGTCGGCTTCATCGCCGGCCGTGGCATCTACCGCGGGACGTTCCCATGCAGTTTAGCCTGACGCAGGCTAAACTCTTCTTGCATGGCGAGCGTGATCGCTGCCTCGAGAGTACTTGGGTACTCTCGGAAGAGATAGGTCTTTACAGGCCCATCTCTAAGTCTCTTCATGAACGTGACGACTTTTGTCGCCTCGTCTATAGGATTGGTCACGATGTTCGAGACCAAGTACCGCACTCTTTGAGCGTAAGCATGCACGTCATGCTTACCTTGTTGTAGATCGAGGAACTCAGCCCTCGATCTGAACTCGTTCTGCGAGGGCTCAAACGCTTGTCAGAGCTCCTCTTTGAACACTTCCTACGTGCTCAAGCACGTAGGATCAGTGAGTCGGCATCCATACGCTCAACTCCTTGCTCGTTCGCCAAGACATGACATGGCGAACGCAACCTTCGATAACGGGTCGACGATACGTCGAGCCGTAATGGCAGTGTCGACTTCGACAAGCCAACGGAGGAGAGGCTCGCCCTCTCTTCCAACGTAGCTGTTCACATGGAGTTTCAACGACTCCACGCGCGGTGTGGACGGAGTCGACACCGTAGCGCGAGCAGCGACCTCGGGCTGTTCCTTCATGATGAACCCCAGAGCAACACCGTGTTGCTCTGTCAGCGATAGCGTACGCAACATAGTCGCTACCGCTGCTTATCCAATGACTGTCGCCAGTCGTTGGAGCGCCTCCCACTCTGGATCCGCCAGGTGGGGACAGTCTTCGCGTGCAACATGCGTTGCAGCCACGTTCGGGCTACCAGTGGACATGTTCGTGTCCACAGGCAGGCTCTCAGGCCCTCATTCGTATTCCATACGAACGTGTTGTTAGTCGGTCGTTGGACGGACTACAAAGTGCTACCAGGTGTAGTGAGCTTACTTAGCTCACTACTTTGGCTGACACGTGTGCGCGACGTGTAGGAGGAAGCGTAGGTGTATTTAACTTAGATTAAGTATACTTAGCTCCGTAAGTATAGTTAATCTAAATAAAGACTTGACGCTACCCTCCAAATGAATGACGAAGCCACTGGTTGTCCGAGCGCTGTCGGTATGTCCTGCGCTCTACTTCCTGACGAACTCGGGATTAGCATTCGAGTTTTCGTTGCACTTCGAGCAACGATGTAGAGGGGTGTGCTTCAACTGTTGATGGTTATGACGGAGGTTCAAGTGGTCGATGCACAACTGTGAATACAGATTTAGTTCTCGGATCGGGGAGCGGAAGAGCGGGAGTACCAACTCATTAAGCGAACTCCCGCTGAAAGCGTTCGAGAAAAGGCGTGCACAATCGACCACAACGCTGTGACAAGACAAACCGGAAACGCAGATCGATTTGAACTTCACATTAGTCTATCGATTCGCTCCCACTTCATGCGATCGGTGTTAACCGAGTGCAGAAGTCAAACATGCAAGCTAAACCAAGCTGGTGATGTCTGTCTCTGCCGATTCAAAACAAGCGAGTGATTTAGTCGTAATATTTTGCCAAGGGGCGCCCATTGCAGGTGATGCCTTGCATATTCCCCGCTCACCGGTAGCCCTGACGACTTGAGTACCCCTTATTTCCGGCAACATGTTGCACGTCCGATGAACGAACTTACGCTCGGTTACCTGGAGAAATATCCAGCCGTGATACTGAAAAATCTCAATGGATTGCTATCGTCGGAGATAAACAACGGAGATCTCCAAGGACCCATGTCAACACGAAACCAGATACGGTACTCTCTCGATCATGAAGGATTAACCAGCCCGGCGCAGAGACTCGTCAGGTTGCCGCTGTCATGGATGGATCTCTCTTTGAAGTCGTTCAGCTGACAGAGGAGTCGCCTCGTACAGTGGTTTATTTCAGCAGCACGATCACTTTCGGCGGAATTCTGGTCCCAAATGTTGGCGCCGGATATCCGACAGCGATCCTTATCATGTCGGCTGACTTGCTACCAGCTGCTAAAAGACTTCCTTGCTGTTCAACAACATGTGAGCCTACTTACACTTCTCACGTTCGGCGTAGCGAACCAAAAGTATCCTGCTTTTTAATTCGAATACGCGCGGACATTTTTGTCTGTTGGGTTACTTGTGCTGCTCAAAGAGAAGACACGAAAACATTTCGTGGTGCCTCAAGTTCCTGAAGACTGCCATGTTGACCTCGTTTGAGAACGATGTGCAATTTGCCCCACGCCATGTGTATCCTGGTTTGAAGCAGACCATGATTACCAAGTGAAATCACTACCAAATTATGGGCCTGTTGATTGGCTTGGTCAGTGCATTATAATGTCATGGATAGAGGACATATTGTTCAACAACTGACAATGTTTTCGCAAGTCAAGAGGATGGGCGACTACCAACAATCCGCTGGAGCAGTATCACAAGTCGTACAAGATTATCAACAATAATCCACGCGCGACACCACTAGAAATGATTCGGGGGTATGGGGTGTTCGCTTTAGGCTTTCTTAGCTGGAGAACCTGCATTTGAGAGAGATCCTGAAGTATCCGTTCGGTCGCAGAGTCTCTACAAGTTGCTTTGGCCTCATAGATCTTGGCCGCTACTCCACTGCCTCCCTTAAACGATCTTGTGTTATTCATCGTTCAACAACCTCTGTTGTTTGTTGATGACATCACGTACCACCTTAAACGGAAGATTAAAAAGCTCATGAATGTCAACAACGTTCGAATTCATTGGAGGGATATACCGGTTCAGGGTTGGACTGTGAGCCTTACCTCGCTATCTTGCAGGTGTTTATACTTTCAGCAGATTGGTATACGTACGCACTGGATGGCGGCAGCTCAAGAATGTGGGGTTGTTGTTCATGGGATGATACCAACACAACGGCGCTTTATCTATAATATCAATCTCCGCCGACCACGCAAGCGCAGTACTGGCTCAGGCCAACCACCCGCGCCGGATAACAGTGGATGAGCTACCGTTGAAGCGACCAATAATAGAAATCCTGTTGTTGATATGCACATGAATGCAACCGAGGAATCAAACGATGCCCGGCTACGGTGTACTCTTGCAAATATCTTTCAGGAGAATGGAGTTGAGTGCTGCACCAGAACCGCAATATCCACCTCTCGGCAGCGTGCTTGGTCGTCGGGGGGGGGGAGGTTGGTGATAAACCACACGTAGAACGAATTGTACATCGTTGTCTCGCTCAGACGCACGTAAGAGATAAAACACAGGAGGTCGCCACCCCAGCATTCAGTCTATGCACACACGTCGTCGAAGCTCGCGGCTCACCGCCCAACGCACCGGGTTATTGAGCACCTGCAGCAGTATAAGTGACGGTGTTGAATTCAGGTTCATCATGCAGGTTGTGATAATTGCAGCCGGTGCTTGGAAAACGGTCATGCCAGCCTGTATGGACGGATGGGTGATGCAGATCAGCTAGGGGGTTACAGTGATAAGTGCTTCTCCTCGTGCTGTAGTGTTGACGCGTTGCATGTTTCAGAGAAATAATTCATTTTGCGCTATGCCTTGCTAAATTGGTCGTTTCGTAGATCACATGCTGTAGGTGTGATGCACGTCTTAGCGAGCTCGGAACACAACACGGTGTGCACGGGTAATTCACATCTCGGATAGTCGGGATTTACCTGAATTGCCATGATTTCTCTCCTTTTTTCTCGGGGCGATCTGTACCACTCCATCTGCACCTCCCCGAAACGACAAACATGTTGTTCCTATTGAAGTAGTTCGTTAGCGATATCAGTCGACGTTTGAAGGACGTCACCAGCAAGAACGGTGCCTGTCTGGGATTCGCCAACAGTTGGCCGCTTTAAAATGAAGTAAAATCCACTCTCAATCACTGCATGACTGAGCCTTCCCATCCAGTCTGTTACGTCCTTCCGCGTAGAGGCTTCTAGCTTGGCCTTCATACTGGTGAGGCACGAGCAGTGTGAAGATCCGGAAATCCGCAATGTCGTCTTCGCACAAACTCATCACGTCCGCTATCGGCATTCTCGTCGGGTATTTTCCCGGTGCTTGAGTGACGTATATCAGGGTAGGGTTGCGAATTAGCTTGAACCTTGAGCGTGTAGTCTTACTTACTGAGACGGTTTTGTTCTTGATCCGTCAGTTCTCCTGCTCTGCCTTGTTCGCGCGCGGTTTTTTATCGGGGCGTCGCGTCCTTGGGGGTTGCGTGGCATTATCGAGGCCGACACGGTCTTGTGCGGCGTTATCGGGGCCAGCACGGGTCGTCATCTTCAGCTGCGCGTTATTGGGGCACGCCTGGACGGTATCGCTTAACGTGTCCCTCCCGTTGTGCACGAGTCTGAGGGGTGAGTGCACCGACGACCGAGGGACGGGGGGCTGCGTTATTGGGACAGCTCTGTTTGCCGTAACTCGAAAGGATTTGGACCGAAGGGGAGAAATACACTTAAGTGTCGGAAAGAAGATTCGGGACTGAGCCTTACACCTATCCTATGCTATCGACTGGCTACTTGAACCTTGCCACGCGGTGGTTCCATGCTTAGCCCTACTTCGCCCTTCAGCCCAGATTTTCGTTCCCCTACCCGTATGACGGGGTCCGTCCTGGGCTGCTGGGACCGCCCGTCCTGGGAGGCCAGGAAGGGGCCACAAAAGTGAGGTATCACTGAAGCGGGGGAGGTCCGGAACTCCATCGCCAGTTGACCTCGCTGGCCGGTTCTGGGGACATCCGTCGTGCGTCGCGTCTGTCGGTCATCTGCCGTCACTCCGGTCTGCTGGTATCATGATCCGCCTGCATCAGCCTTGGCGTCCACCTTTCGCTTCCAGCTCACTTCTCTACAGCAGCTGAGCCTGAAATTTATCTAGCCAGCGAGCTCAAAGCCGGGGTTTCAACGGCGGATTCTAGCTGATGTCAGCGGGTTGGCATACGGTAGTGGTTTATAGCTGCCAGCTTTACGACGCAGGTCTCTGAGCTGCGTTTGAACTCTTGGCGGTGCTTCCACATGCCATTTTCGCCGCGCTTTCACGATGAGCGCTGACGCGGCATTATGATTTTGACATGCTTCCGACATGAGTGTGTCCCAGGTATTGTGGAAGGCATCTGAATTAGACACATCACTTAGGTCAAGACTAGGACTTTCGGATACTAGAAGTACTCAAATGTACAGTGGCATTGTTAACAACTGAGCCGATGCTATTGGCTGAAATCGTGTTGTCGGATGCTAGAAGTGTTATACGGTAGTCATTGGTTCCCCATGCTGTAGCTGGCTCTGCCTCCAAAAGAGTTGTCGTGACTACGTGTTAACCATGCGTGCCGCCAGCGTTTCGCACTGGGGAAACTGACCAAGTTTTCGCGCTTGCTGCTGTTATGGTACCGGTGGGTATCGCGCAGCCGTGATTGACATCTCAGATGTCACGGTAATCAATTGGTATAGTTTTAGCTGTGACATATGTTGGAAGGAAATGTTGACGTGCGACATGCAAGTACGTTGATCACATTGATTTACACTAACGATTCGGCTAATTTTCGCGTAGATTGAGGGTCGAAATGGGCAAGACGACCCAGAAGAAAAAGTCTAAGTATGGGCAAGGTCTTTAGCTTGGATTTGAACCGGTGTTGACCGCACTAATAGCCTGTGGTTCGGCGCCCTCACAGGTGCTGAAGAAGACGTCGTCTTACATCCTGCGCAAACACGCGAAGGCGAAGACCACCATTACCAGCAACGCCTTCGCGTCCTACGCCAGTGTAAATAGCAAGAACACACTCGAGAACAATCATTTCGTATGTGACTTGTGCTACACATATCTCTGGGCCAACCATAACGAGTGCTTCGTCTACCCGTGACTAAGGCTCACATCGAGGGTGCTTCGGACATTCTCATCAAGCGACACCTAAAGATAATGCGAGAATACGCAAGGCGGTTAGCGGGACTGGACGAGTTCTTATGGAAAACTTGGTTCGCTGCTGAGAGGGGGCCGGTCTGAATCTACTTGGTAGGCCTGGTAACGACAATCCGTTTATATATCACCTGGTGTAGGCAGGCAGTAGTAACTCAACAATAAACATTGGTATTTTTTCAAAGTGTAATTTGAAAGTTACATTAAAGTTAGCGGGATGTATTCTTAAGTAGTGCCGATCTAAGGAACACTCCAACTTTGACTTAAACAATTTGATTCACACGTTGCATCCACTTAAATTTCCATTCGAAATGAGATTAACTAATTCGTCCAATAATCCATTCATGACATTAAGCTACTCAACTATATTTTGTTGAGTAGACTGGCCCTGGGCGAGGAGAGGGGGGCGGTACAAACTGGGGCCAGGGCAGCGCAGCCTGGGGTCGGGTACGGAGCGCGAGCGCATGGAGAGACTGTGTCGGGGGAGAGATGGAGTGGCACCAACCGCGATAGAATTTACTTATGAGTGAAATCGACTTTGCGCATAAACATACTCGATCTGTGAATAGATCATGAGGATATCGATTTCTACGAAGTACTGGTGATATTTCACATTCGTTCGGTCAGTTGAAAACGAGGTTCTTACTCTCAGCATAAACATTACATGAATTAGGTGAAAACTGCGGTTATACTTATATTCAGTAACAGTGCTGGCCAAAAGGATAGGACTCTTCCCATTTTCGCGCGTAACATGGCCAATTGTTTTGGTTAGGCGCCCAAACTTAGACGAATGCCTGCGCTCGCCGCGATTCCGTCTATCAAATTACAGCGGAATCCGCGCTGTTTTGATAAATTTTCAAAACAAGCCCTTGAAAAAAGGGTTGGACAACGGGATATGACACTTTTTGCTTGAGATTTGCATTATGACCAGTGATACCAAGTACGACGTTTTATTTGAACTGGGCTGCCGAGGAGCCTCAAATTAATTACGCAATACACGCTCATTTCGCGCGCGCATCTTCCGGGTGTGCCTTATCTACGATATGCACGTCCCAGTGCTGCCGATTATACATAAGATACATTACCATCTCGAGGGAGACTACGTCGAGGCGCTTGCGCAGGTACGTACTTCACCATCGCAAAAAAGCGCTCGCACTCATTTGCCGTGGGAGGGTGGGAATGCCGCGCTGGTGCACTATGATAGACGACGTCCCCTCTGCTCTAAAAAAATACCAAAATATACACAGTGTACTTACAGCACCCGAAATGGCGCACTTTCACTCATGCAATGTTGTCACCACCCAAAAAACAGCTCATACCGCCCAAATGCAAACCACGAGCACCGCAAAGCTCCCCTCCACCACTCGTTAATATCCGAGCCAATCAAACACCAAGAATTCATTTTTTCAACCAATTGGGATCACCAAAACTAGGCCTGAGTCGATTCGATCTGAGAGCCATTAGCGCATCTGACGCCCCCCCTATAGCTCACAGCCACGACCCCTCCTCCCTACATACCTTCACCATGCCCGCCAAGATTCTCTGGAATCTTATCAGCCCCGCCATGCGTACCAGCGAGTTGAGCTGCTGCTCGAGTCGCTCAAGACGTTCAAGGTCGTCAAGGGCCACCAGGTCACGTGTGGCGTATGCAACCACGCGACACCGCCCGTTAGGCGAGTTCGGCTCTTCGTCTGTGTGGCGGAGCGGTATCGGAAATTTCGGCTTCGATCTAGACCTATCCGCCTGGGACGAGAAATGTATTACCACGGAGTAGTGCCCAAGTCACTAAAGTGATGTTCAAGTGGCGATGGCCCGATTCCCGGCGGTTTTGATGCAGATCGACGATATCGATCTTGACAGTGATGACGCCGATCTTAAAAGTAAGCATCAGATCTCAGTCCCACTGATGATGCAAACAGTGGATACAAGGTCAGCAAGGTCTGGGGAGCCAGTAGTGGCGCACTAGGACGCGTGGCGTAGAGAATTAATAAGGTCAGATCTAGGAACATGCTAACACACTAAACAGGGTTGAATTTTCCTTCTACATCACAAGTGGTCTTCGCCCTCACGCTACCGGTACGGAATATACATTGGCCCGCCCGACGCCTCGTCAGGACATCGAATACCCCAAGATCGAAGTGAATCCAGACGCCAAGATTGCTTGGCCTGGCGTCTGTCAACCCTCGTTTCAACCCACCGCTAGAGGAAGCGGCAAGCAAGGAAAGGAATATATACCGCCAAGGCAACCCCAGGCCAAGATCGATATCGGCCTGCGAGTCCAGATCAAAGGAACCCAAGGTCGACGACTCGACCATACATTGGCGCAGTGAGTAGAAGTATCCCCGCTGCTGCCTGAGTTCCCGCTGCCCGCCAGGCAGTCCAAGGCTCTAACCCCAGTTCGTCTTCCGAGATCACCCGAAGAGCGATCCAGCCCACCGACGGGTACACAAGGTGAGGATCAACACTTTCACGGAAGATCGAAGTACCCCCTGCGTTAGTCGGCAGTTCGGGCGCCGTGTGCAAGAGGACCCCGCGACATTGAAATTTCGCGGAACCACTTCGCCACAATGGTGCGCGTGCCCTGATATTTGGGCGACTCAGGATTTCACCGTGAGTCCCAACAAGAGGATGCGCAAAGTGAGTTTGGACAAGGGAATGATGCGTCGGCGGATATCGGATCACCGACGACGCCGCTAAATCAAGATCGATCCGCGGACGGCAGAGTTCTGGGAGGAGCTCTACCGACGGAACAGAGGAGGGCCCAGTTATGGACCTCCAAGATAAACCTCGACCTCCCCCCCAGGTCCCCTCGGGGACCCCCGCGGGTCTGAATGAAAAGCTAGACCCGCCGGACGAAAGTCCACCGGCGCAAGCCGAAGCAAATACGTCCGCCCAACCACGTAGTGCTAGATCAACGGCGAAAGAGAAGACTTCAAAATCGAAGCCTTCGCGAAAAAGATTAAGGCACCCGACTCCAAGACTGAATATCGTGGTGGTCTCATGTCTGACGATCAGCTGCCCAAAGCCTACTACAAGAAGGGACTGCATACGTTCCTGATCAACGCCACTGTGATGCGTGTCCTCCGGCCAAAAATTCTTGGCGAACTCCAAGGACCTGTGTCACCACCAGCGGCTGGATCGAACAAACTGTCGGCCACCAAAGCACTGATGCGCCTCCTCAAAGCGACTGCAGTTTTTGCCGGATCATTTGAGGCCGAGGCGCTATTCGATCTGAAGCTCAGCGAGATCAAACAGTCGGTCCAAAGCTTGTTCGAACTCCTGGCATCACTGGTCGGCGAGCCAGATCAAGCACAGAAGCAACCGACCCAGTCAACGTCGACTGCAACAAGATCGGCACTGATGGTAGCCAGATCGACGCCAATAGTCGCTCCAGGTGACCAGACTGCGGCGTCGTCGCCTTACGTGTCTGCTACAGAAGAAGTCGAATCAATCGACTCGGAAGTGCCGCCTCACATGACCTTATCGTGCAAAACAGGCTGCCACACTGACGCCCATAAACCCAAGAGATACCCTGGAGGCAGTGGTGAATTCGGACCGACACCCGCCGGAAAAGCTGGAATTGTTCTTTCAAGCCGCCATGGAAAGGTTCCTGAATGAACAGCAAGTACCCCAAACACGGTCGAAGCCAATTTCGACGGGAGATCAAGATGTAGATATGGAGTCAGTCGGATCGCCAGACCAACCCATTACTGCCTGGGAGTATGATCCTGACGATCTTGATCTCGGCCGACCGGCCCGAGCCACAGTCGCTACCACAGCGGCCACCACGAGTGGCCACGCGACAAACACCCCACGAATCCGGGTGTCAGCCACGTTAGAACTGAACGAGTTCGCAGGCAAAGATGGTGATGAAGATCGAGCCCGGTCCTGGTTGGGCAAGGTGAAGTCAGCGTTCATCCGTGACCAAGCGCCAGATCAAGAAAAGTGCCTTGTGTTCGGCAATCTACTCACCGGACCAGCCCAAAATTGGTACCGCCAGCTGAGCCGCACTACCCGCAATACGTGGAAAGGCCTCCACCAGAGCTTTCAAGTTCAATACTGTGGACGGGGCCTCTCGGTCGCACGGCAGTATTACCATGCCAGAAAACGATCCGACGAGTCTCCCTTGGAGTATCTACACCGCCCCAATGTTGCGGGATTGTGCACCCGACTGCAGATCAAGGATGGTCCGCCAGATGTCAGGCGGGAGCATGTCGAGCATTTTATCGAAACACTCGACGATCGCGATCTGGCAGATCTGCTAGCTTTCCTCAGAATCCCAGATGCAGACACCCTGGGAGAAGTCCTGCGATCTCGCCAGCGCGCAAAGTCAAGGCAGAGCAAAACGGTGTATGGGTCGATCAAGCCTCGTCAGAAGACACCTGCTACAGCAGCGGGAACACGAGCGGTTCGGGCTGTTCATGTACCCGGGGACAGCAGTGACTCCGACGAAGTGTCAAGGAGCTCATCAGACGAAGACCTACGACGGGTGTACCACGCTTCAAGGTTGGAGCAAGACAACCCCCAAGATCAACATATCCGAGATCAAGCCCAAGCGTCGCATCAGCAAGATCGTCACATCAGTCAATACCCTAGACAGACAGACGAGAAGACGTCATCTAAACGATGTTCGCACTGCGGGTCTCGGAAGTACGATGATCTTGGGTGCTGGAGGCGTCTGACGTGCGATAAGTGTGGCAAGAGAGGGCACTCGTCAGACCGATGTCTTTTCGTGTGCAGAGCATGTGGCGAAATCCATGATGCCGACAAATGCCCGATGGAAGAATTTTACAACCTGATCCGCCAATGGTATAATCCCACCAAGCATGGGGGGACGCTACCCGAGTCGTCCGAGAAGATGTTAAACTAGAACGCTCCCCGGGTTGGAATCCGGTACGAGCCAAGCGTTCAAGACTTTGCATCTATGCATATGTCAAGAAGCCGTCGAAAGCGACGGTAACCAAGGTGGTCGACAATATATGTGATCTTCAGAAGGAATCTGCCACGGCAATAGCTAATCTTCACCAGACCGACGAGTATTTGAGATCGGAAGTGAAGATGATCTTGGATATTTCATCAGGAGAATCACGAGGGTATTGGAAATATCATGTGCCAGACAAGAAGTTCAAGCAAGCAAAAGCTGCTGGTATAATCAACAATGCGAAAGCGACTTTACTGTTCAACAGTAGTGCTGAGGTGTCTATTCTAGACACCGCCTTTGCTCGTAAGGTAGGGTGCTATGTGGACAACAGTCAGACACTACAATGTGAAAGAGTGGGGAAATCACCGTATATGGCAGAAGGACGAATCCGCCTCACGATCACGCTCGCTGGATCGCTGGTCTATTTTCTTACGCTTGGGTGGGTCCTCCGACCGGCGGCCAAGATCTCATACTTGGCATGGACGTCATGTTTTCTCCTTCGGGGCTTCACGGCTTAGGGGCAAGTTGGCTTGATTAGCTTTGCGAGTTAGACTTCCTGGTATTCCCCCTCGAGTGTTCTGAGCTCAGGTCCGGAACGAGGCCTGGCTCAGGGCATTCCCAGGTCGATGCGCTGATCATACAACTTGCCGCGTCGCGGATCATTCCGGGTCGTAGTCGTGTGTAGACCAAGAAGGCTCGACCACCGCCCCATCAGTCGAATGACAAGGTCTCCTTTTTCTGCCGCCAGTAACGCGCACGCTCCTCCTATGCGGAGTGAGTGGGTCGAATACTCGGACTTCTGAAGTCCCAACTTGGTTGCAGCAGTCTTGATAAGGTTTGCCGCCTGTCTCTTCTTGATTGTCTTCGTATCTGATACTGACGTGAGGTATGGTCCTAGTTTTCGTCCTTCCGACAACTACCTTGCTCGAATGCTCACACATTGTTGCGCTGCCTTGACAGGGCATAAGTTGGGGTGATCCGTTCCGTAGTGTCGTATAGTGCTTCCTTGGGCTACTCGGTCTCCTTTGTGTGTGACGAATATAACTTCCACCGATGAGGCTCCAGATTCACCAGGTCTGACCTGTATACCGTGTCGGTTTCTTAAGATGACGTTACTCGCCTTCACACAGTGTGCTCGATCGGACCCAGTCGTACGATCCGTCGTCACCGGTCCCCATAGCTCAGAGCTGTGGTCTAGGAAGAAGAAGGCCAGCACGATCGAGCCCCACAGTAGCTCGCTTTCCGTGTGTCGTCCGACGATCAGGCTGTGCATCGTGAGCAGCATTGGTGTAGTAACTGGCTGCTTCCGGTCCACATCGCCCTGGGCGCGTTTGAAGCCCTGAGCGACGAGCTCAAACTCCGGATCACGGTAATCGAGCTTGGCGTTACGAACTGCCCTGTGTGCGAATGCCACCGCTACCATTTTGCTGTCAAATGTCTGGAACTTGTTGCCCTTCCTTGCCTTGTTGTGCCCTTCAGAAGCGCACAAGGCCTCAAACAGTCCAACCATCCTTGCCTGTTTTGCCCTGGGCAGTTCGTCGATCCACAACGGGAATCCGAAGTCGTTGCAGAACGATTCCCAGAACTTGAAATTTCGGCTGTAGCTTCCGAGTGTGCTCTCTGCGATTGCACTTCGCTTGAGTTGTTTTCGCTCCTTTTCCAGAAGTCTGAGGCGCTCGGTATCTGCTGCACATTACGATAGTTAGTACCCTCATGCACGTCGCACTTCTGAGTCTGCTCCAGGCTTCGCCCTAGCGTCTGCGTCGTGAAGTGAAGTCTGTAGCGAGCCTGGCTCAGTGCGCAGAGTCGAAGGGCGTCCTGTCCCTCCGAGGACTTGCTGTTCATCTTATCAATCATGTCGGTAACCCAGCGCTCTCCATGAATGTTGGCGTGGCGCCAGGCGCCCACCTTTGTCAGACTGGGTCCCCAGGTGTTTGTGACTTCGGCTAACGCTTGCGCGCTTGTGCCTTCGCGTTGGGATTGATCCCGCTGTCCGATGACAAGCCGCTCCAGGAGCTTCATGCTCGTAATGCTGATGTGGCCTTCGTCGGCTGGGACCAACCATGCATCATCGAATCCCGCCGATTGGTCAAATAGGTCCATGGGTATACCGGCCAGTTCGTTTTGGAAGGCTAGAACACTCCACCACTTCAGGTCTTTGCGGAGGACACCGGTCATGGGCACGCCATTCTTCTTAAGCATCCGGCAGTGGTTCTGAACCGCGGTTAGCCGCTGGATAAATGGCTTCGTGACTGGGACGAAGCTAATCAGGTGTCTCAGAACACCGATTACACTGTCTAGGCGTTTCTTCGACAAGAATGACTTCTTGAGTGTCTCCGAGAGCACTGATTTGAGCTTGTCAATTTTCCTCTGAGGAACCGTGCTTCTACTCTCTGGTATATTCCAATCAATACCAACGGCATGGAAGACGCGCGACCAGGTCGTGAACTTGCCCTCGCGCCAGCCTTCTGAGCCGAACACGAGTTTGACTCCGTCTCTGAGACGCTTTTCGGCACGCATCAACCGATCTCCGAGATTTACTTCGATGAGCACGATGTCGTCTACCCACTAGAAAGACCAGAATGGTTCGGTGTTTCCCAAAACGATGGAATGGCCGGTACGTTGGTAATGATGTACAGCTTTACCGAACACTGCGAAGAAGCCTGGGGACGAGGTCCAACCGAATACTGCCATACCAGATACGATGCCGTGACAGGTGCGTGGAAGACGCCCCCCAAAAGCCGAGGCATGGTCAGCGTGGATGGGCACATGATGAAAGGCATCGGCGATATCAGCGATCATGGCATAGATGGCGTACCCAGGGTACCGTCGTTGGAGGTCTCGGATGCGGCGGGCAATGGAAACGAAGGGTCCCAAGTAGCGTCCGTGGCGTCCTCAGAGGACGTCTGCGCGTTGACGGACTATCCGTCGGGAGCTGACAAATCGTGAATAATACGGCCGTCCAGATGAAGCGGATTGTCCATCTTGGGGACGAGCGCAAAGGCGCTCGAGTGGAACCGGGGATCACGTTCGAGAATGGCCACGGTGGCGTTAATGCAACGGCCCTTGTAATAATCAGCCAAAAGCTTGTCGGTCACGACCGTAGCACCGGTGATGGCACCGATATAGTTCGCCGGCACTGGCCGAACACCTAATCGCGAGGAGGGATCCTTCCAGGGTGGAATCACACCATGTGTCGCGATCAGACACAAGAGATCGGTGTCAGGGTACGAGGCCAGATGTGCCCGATATAGCATCGGTCGGAAGGCCTTGTTGGGGCGGGGATCGGACAACGTCTGACCGCGAAACAGCGCGAGCGTATCTGGAATGCCATAGCGGAAATCTGCGATCAAGGCGTCGAGAATGGCGGCATCCGTGGAGGGAACGACAAGGGGGCTAATGCCAGCCACCAAAAAGACGAATCCAAAGGAAACGGCACACCGACCAGGTCGGCCGCCGAGCGAAGCGCATGAAAAACTTCCGCGGGAACGCAGCGAAGCCGGCCGTACACCTTAGCCAACCGGAAAGGTGGCGTGTTGAAGACCGACGGAAACGCTGCCGCCACTGTCGAGACGCGTAATGGGGGATCCACAGACCGGGCCCGGGGATGACAGCGTCGGTCCATATTCAAGGCGGCAAAACGGGATCGAACGAGATGGGCCACACGACGAAAAACGTGGAGGACGAGCGACCAGGTCGCCGCCACATGGGCGAGACGGTCCTGGACCGATGGAGATGCCGGAATCACGAACGAACACGGTACCGCTGGGCACAGGGGGGCAGCGTACGGGGACGGGCACGGCCACGTTGAGCCGGATAACGAGAGGTCCGTGGCCGGAAACGAGTCCACGATCCAATTGCATAGCGCGTCAGACGCGACGTTGAACGCGCGCCGGACATCTTGAAGATAGACGAGGGAGCCGACTGAGCCCAGGGCCCGAATGGCCCCGGTCCAACGTCGAAGCGGGTATGCCCGACAAGAGTACCGCCCCAACGCGTGCGAGATGATCAACCGCGAGTCGCCGAAAACGTACGCATGAGGAAACGGAGTCCGTAAACGCAGCCGCTGGAGGCATGAGAGGAGACCCCGGGCCTCCGTCCCATTGTTGGACTGCAACACCACAAACGTTGAAGCACCCCAACGGATGAAATGGTGGTCAGCCGTCCAGACACACCACACAAACGCGCACCGATCCCTGTCTGTGGGAGGGCCACCGTCGAAGGATGCAAACACCGGAAGGCGGGTGACCGCACGCCGGGCCGGAGTGGGCCCAAAGCTGGAGTATCCTGCGCGACGACGGCAACGCCCGGCGGCGAAGCATGGGGGCCTGGCACCCCGAGCGCAGGACGGCCAGCGTCCGACGCCAGTGGGCCCGAGGCTTGAGCATCCTGCGCGACGACGGCAACGCCCGGCGGCGAAGCATGGGGGCCTGGCACCCCGAGAGCAGGACGGCCAGCGTCCGACGCCAGTGGGCCCGGGGCTTGAGCATCCTGCGCGACGACGGCAACGCCCGGCGGCGAAGCATGGGTGCCTG
>BSXT01000296.1:0-20634 GCA_030267785.1 Phytophthora fragariaefolia
ACTTATGGCGCTGTGTATCAAGGGGCGGTATGGTCGTGGAATGTGCGTAATAAAAGCGCCCACTTCCCTAAACATGTTTTGCTCGATAAAAAGGATTCTGGTTGCACACGTAATACATCTCGTCAAGGTGTTTCTGACAATGGTAGCAGCATCCTGTTATGACAGTGCTATTGTATCTGTAGTTTCTACTGCTGACCCCTCAACTATGACAACAGTGACTCTACAATTACGTGCTGATCGCCAACGATTTAGCGCGCCAACGTGTGTAAAGGAGTACAATACCTACATGCAAGGGTGATAGACTTTGCCAAATCCGGGCACGCTTCTCCTTGGCGGATGGACACTTTTCCAAACCGTGGCACAAGATGGACGGGTTAGCTTTAGTAGATGTTGCCAGATCGAATGCATACTTGACGCGCAGGCTGGCTGTTCACGGGAGCGGTGTCCTTGATGCACACAGAGAATTGATAGACGAGTTGATCTTTGAATCGGTATCAGGCAAGTGGATGGAAGCCATCAGTGAACACAGAATGCTTTATATACACACGGGTTCTGGTGATGCGATTTCGGAGCGGTTGTCACTTTCCAGCGCGGTTTGGATAGCGCGTACTCTAAGTGCTACATAGACTCCAGACAATCCGCAAAGGAGGTGTTCTGCTGTTGCATCAAAGCAATTCTACACTGACATGAACCGCAAGAGACGGCAGTGTGTAATTTGCAGATGGGAAGGGGGGTGAGGCACTATGGAGGCGACTGACGTCTGCGTACTGCACAGCGTGTCTCTGTCATAATGTTCATGTGTCCAGCGAGCGTTATGTATGCCAACAGCCGTTGTGGACGTGTTGGGAGAAGTACCATCGTTTCTACCTCCCCAACAAGCTATTTTCGCGCACGGGAAAGTGCGACCAAGCGCACGGTTGAACAAGGAAAAACTGGCTCAGCAGAGTAGCCGAGAATCGGCTTCAGTTGACCCAACAGGTGGGTTGAACGGCGGTCGTAATGCTGTCTGTACAAACGTGTTGTAGACGTAAGTGCAGCAATACTGACAGCGTTTTACTTGATTATGGTATGGAAATATCAACGAACGTACTTACACTGAAACGTTCCGAAGTGTGCACGTAAATTGCTTATAGTATGCCAATTCGACGGCCTGCACCTCGCCCTCCTGTAAAGCCCTGAACGAACGTACTTGCACTGAAATTTTCCAAGGTGTGCACGTTTCTTGATTATAGTATGCTAATTCGACGACCTGTACGTCGCCATCATGAAAAGCTAACTCGACTCCTTGGCCCGGTACATGAATACCTTTTGGCAGGACGCCTGTCATGGAATCTCCAGTTCTTTTGTGAACGCGAACGCTGCATAGAAATTTCAACGGCAAATATCCCTGTGTCTGGCGCAGAAATTCAAGGAGCTAACCAGCCTCGAAATCAAGTCAAGTCACTGGAAGCTGCATGCATCAACACTGAAGCTGAAGCGTCAGCTGGAAATCAAGCCAAGCGACACAGATATGCCGATGAGAGCGTACCTGCCAAGCTCCGGCGCCGCTCGAAGACAACGACCCTCGTCGACACCTGGGTCGCATGGTACACGGCCGTTCCGCGCGGGTGGCACAGCACGGACAAACGCAAGAAGTCCGACGCCAAGTAGCGCGTTGCATTCATGAAGCTCTTCATTGCAGGCGGGTACACGCTCGACGAACCCTCGGCTAGCTACAAAGACGACGTCCGTCAGCTTGGTGAGTTGGCATCAGGAGCAGTCACGGAGTACCTTCGTGCAAGAGGCTTACCGTCAAAGGGATCTAACGCTAACGCTGTCCTCATTGCGCTTCGGCAGCTGCATCGTGAGGGAAGCCTCAACTCGCTCATTACCGCTTAAAACCAGCATCTCGCCATCGGTAGAGTCGTAGATCCTGTGCCAGCACATCGCCAGGGTGTACTCGAGCCGCTCCCGTAACTCAGCGCGTTGACGTCGCACGTGTGCACATGTGTCCTTGTTTTAGTCGGTGTCGTTCATGCGATACTTGGATAAGCCGCTGTGGTAGATCAATATATCGATGAGTGGAATCGAACCACCTCCTTCCCTTTCGGGAGCTCTTCCATTGAGTTACATTGGTGGAGGTTAGCAAGCAACATTGCAGGGGACTCATCTGGAGTGCTCGACGGGAAATGAACGACACGCAGGTCTTCGAGGACGCGCCAATCCGTCTTAGGTGACCGATGCGCGGAACACCCCCTCCGTTCACCGCGCCGGGTGGTCAATCCAGCACTGAACCCGCTGGGCAAAATGGCGCAGCTACGCCACTCGATGGCGAGGCGTAATTTTGTCTGTTGTCTATTAACGAATCAATCATTAGACAGGAGGTATCTTTACGAAACCTCGACAAATTTGTGCGATTTAAAATTATATGATGCGTCGAATGCTGGTCGAAGTTGCACTGACGGTTGGAGGCGTGATGGTATGATGGTTTCATACAGACCAAAACTTTTTCGCATACCTCTTTGGTCACAAATTTTCTTCACCCTTTCGCGACCATAAGGTACCATTTGCCCCCCTTCACGGTATTTGCAAAACCTGCGATAAAAACGGGTGTCAAAAGGGACTAAAAATGCCCCTGTTCACAGAAGTTCAACCACCACACCAACAATTTTTGAAACTACCAGTCAGAATGAGTCTTGGTGGGCTAACATCCCCCTACACCTTGGATAAATTACGTTGAGTGTCTACATAAGTGCCATTTTCAAGTGCGAAATATATCGAGATTGCATCTACAGAGGCATCGCTGCTGCACAGGTAGCCGTGCAACTTCTTCCGTGTGTCCTTGCTGTCACCTCTTCACATCCATCAATTGCCGTAGTGAGCTGAAGACAAATACGTTCTGCATTCGGTGGCCACTCATCATCTTTGCGCGCGATGCGCACATCGTTCGCTTTCGAAGTCGACAAGGAGTTGGTCCTGCTTGTGCACACCTCTTCGTGCAGCGGTTCGCAAACTTCATGGAGCGATGTCGTTCGACGCATGAGGCGGAGTGGCCATCAAGTCAGTGTACTGAAGAAGCGACCGCTGTCTCTCAAGCGAACATGGGGCCCAGATCCCAGATCGCTTTCCCAAAAGCTTTTTACGCCAGTTTACAGACCGCGAGGCCGTCGTCCCGCCATGATACGACAGCTTCGCGCGGCCCCACCGCCTCCTCAAAACAAGCTATCAAACCA
Organism: Phytophthora fragariaefolia; assembly: GCA_030267785.1. NCBI lineage: Eukaryota > Oomycota > Peronosporomycetes > Peronosporales > Peronosporaceae > Phytophthora > Phytophthora fragariaefolia. Next base: position 3,213 of record BSXT01000296.1, read on the forward strand.
CGCTGCCTGTCTGCCAGTCGTGGAGTTTTTGATCTGTGACTTGACCACGGAGGCTTCTGAGTTGTCTGCAGGTCACATCGACAGCGCTGCAACTGCAGACGCACCCGGAAGCCCCGGTGATATCGAGCTTTCCTCGCGGGCTAAAAGCATAAGCGCGAGTGTGGCTGATGGTGAAGTTGTTCAAGCATCGTCACCCCTATCATCAAGTACTGGAGGGGAAGCAACAGTCATTCAAGGCGTGCCACCGTTACTATCATTTGGTGTTGTTGATTTGGCAGCAATATTTGCAGACGTTCCCAGGCAGCTTGGGATGCAGACCAGAATGAACCTCATCGCAATGCTGCGGAGTTGATGCCGGATGGTGTCAGTTCTCTGTTGGATGAACTTGGCTCCACTGACAAACACGATTTGTTCCTAGATATTGGTGCTGGGGTGGTGGCCCACGTAACGCTCTGTACCAGCGTTTCAAACGCAATTGGCATTGAGCTACGTCAAGATATTTGTTGTGCTGGGATGAAAATGAGGATGAATAGTTCGCATGCTGGTCTGTTCCGGCGTCGAACGGAGATGATCTTGAAAAATGTTGCAGAAGTATCTATTTCATGCACACCACCATTGCGCTGGCTATAATAGTGTACTGGAACAACGTTCTGTTTGAACCCAGCGTGATATAATACGTGAAAGACCAGCTTTGTGGCATGAAAATGATTCGTAAGGCAGTATGATGTTCAAACACGGCTTTGGCTTTCATGTTACCTTCCATGAGGTCGTCTGCGTTGGTGGTTGCGGATGCTGTTGACTTCGTGAGCTGCTGTGACCATGCAAGCAGGCACGACGGCGTAACACCATATGCTCCGACATAGCGATCAATCGTCTTCTTCGCTGGTACCTCCGCGTTGATCTTCATCACCGACGGATAGTGGAGGTTGATGGTCGCTGTCAGCACGTCTCGTACAGCACCGCAGGTGTAGAAGGCCCAGTTACCCAGCGCATGATTTGCATTGAAGAGCCTGTGGCTGACATCTCTAATCTGGTCTTGTGTGCCTCAGTCGAAGGCATCCAGAGAAGGAAGGACGCAAGCTTGCTTTGGCGCCATGCCGCTCAGCAACTTCGCAACTTGGCGGTCTTCCTTGGGGGTGCCGAAGACATAGGCGAAGGCTTTGTTCGCCGTGGTCAAGTTCCACGCCCCTCAGTCGAAGGTCCACTGGGCCGTCAGCTCAGAGCTCGTGTTCGCACGCTGCGTGCCACCGCGGCGAAAGGAATGAGACGGCAGCGGCTATTCGACTCCTGCTGCACAAGCGATGCGTTCTTGCGAGCGGTTCTTTAGAGCGTGGAACCCGACGGCCAGCGTCGCAGCGGCCGGATCGCTTGGTTCAGGTGTCTGATGGGTCTCCGTCGCGCCACTATCTTTAAGTAGCTCCAGCAACGGGATCAAGTCCGTCAGCCCAACAGCGACGTCCTTTGGCAAGTGGCTGAGCAGCGCCGAGCACGGTAAGTTCTGCTTGATCAAGGCCAACGCAAACACCAGCAGCGGGCAGGTGGTGAAGTCAGCGTCCGGGAAGATTGACAGCGCCGACTCGTCAGACTCTTCACGCGTATGAAGCGAATGAAGAATACGCCGCCGACACCGATAAAGAGCAGTTGCTTCCGCACGAACGTCAGTTCCGAAGCACGGCCGAAACGGTACCATATAAAGCACAGCAGGCCGCGTCTTGGTGACCCAACAAGCAGCTAGCCGTTGAATACAGATAGCTTGTCGTCTTCTTCAGATCGACCTTCGTGTATGCAACTTCCTTCTTGACAAAGCCGCCGCTCTCGCGTTTGATCCAATGCTGTTCGAGCGTGTGTCCCATGCTGAGCAACTGCCGCTCCACAGCACCACCCTGAACAGGGTACTCGTCTAGGAGCCAGCACTTCACTTGGCGGTAATACTGGGCGACCAAGGGGCGCGGAAGATGCTACCCTCTTGATCCTGCGCGGTACGCCTGGTACACACCAAACTTGTTCATCAGAGGCACGAGAATCCCGCTCGCACGGGCCGAGTCCGTGACGATCAAAGCCTTGATGTGATCCATGTTTGTGCTCTCGGCAGAGAGGAAGCGGTCGAACGCCTTCATGGCCGCCGCGCGCGCTTGGTATTGGGGGGCTTCTAGTCGTTGAGACTCATCGTTCTTCGTTGTTCTTGGCTCGAGAGGGTCGGAGATGTGGCGAATATGTGAATGATACGTGGCACATCACTCGCTTGTATCGCGATACACATATCTGGGCGTCAGCTCCGACCCGATACGTCGGAATCGCACAGCTTCCGACTGCACCGCAAACTCGCGTTTTCATTGGACGAAAGTGCCGTTTTCAAGCGAATTCATTCGCCAAAAAACCCAAAAAAACTATTGATTGGAGTAAAGGAGTAATAAAATACTCTCATTGGCTATTATAAACGATACTGAATAGCAGTTCGGTCGGAGAGATGATGAATAAAATATCGGACCTGAGGGCTTTATCGGACTTGTGTACTGTACACAAAATCGTACACCGTACGAACATTTTTGACTGACAGTAACTTTTGAACTTTTGTGCTTAGGAGAAAATTAAATTATGATGTGAAACAGTTTCGTCTAGTTTATAGGCTTTATAAACGTGAGGAAATCGCTTGAAACTGCATGTGGGCCAAGAAAAGCCCTCTTAAGTGAAAAGCATAGAATTTTGCTCGAGAGCGATGTGCTCACGAGACAGAAAATTCTTAAATGAGGCCAAGCTTTTGCGGTCGGCCGGATAACTGTACATATGTCCGGATAACTCAAGAATACCGAAGGCAGTCTTTAATGTGCGCTTCTATTGTTTGCCTCTCAGCCAGTAAAAAACATGCCGCATCTCTCTCTCAGTTTGTCTTTCGCCGCGCATGAGACCTTCGGCCTCAGTCTCCATTTTTTCATTTCTAACGCGCGGATCTCCCTTCATCTCACAGGCCGGTCAGAAGCGCCCTCCCTGCCCACCCACCACCCACTCCACACCGTCCCCCTCCTCCTACAACGATGTAGTTCAACTGGAAGAGCGTAGGGCTTCTGCCCTAGGGTGCCTATTCGAAACGAGCCATCGTTATTGGTAACTACTGAGTACTGGTTAAGGGGGAAGATACTTTAGGGAGCGTACGATAGCGTGGAGATGATTTGTAATGGAGATTATGTATTGAGTGTTGGTATTGAGTCAAGTTGCTGCTCCTACTTACTAGCACCATCAATCACGACTTGTGTGTAACTAGGGGAAGGATATTGAATTACCGCTGCTTGGAGAAGCCGCTCGTGGCGCAGGATTAATGAGGCAAGGATGCCCGCGTTGTGTAGCCGCTGAAGACGCTTGAGGATAGCGCCGAAGCCTCGGTATTTGATGCCGTGCTCGGTTTTCAAGTGCGTGAGAATGGCATCCTCAGCGCGCTTCCCCAGCTCCAGCATTCGGTCTCGATAATCGGCTGCCGCAGGTTCGAGAATAAAGCCGCCGGCGATGAAGAGTTTCATGTAGACGACCAGAAGCTTGGACTTCAATCGCCGCTGCTTCGGCGCTCCTCTCTGTCAATACGGTTCTTATGCGTACCAGGTAAACCAAGTCGTGTGTAGGTGCGTCGCTGATCCTCTCCGTTTATTTTTCTTCGACTCTTCACTCACCTCGGCTCTGTCTTTGTCATTTATAGATCTCTTACGTACAGGTGGCGCTGGCAGTTTCGAATTCTCGATAAGGTGCTCAATGACAGCGGCTTGATGATCAATCATTTTTTGTTCGTAGCTTGGTTCTCTTGGCTTGGGGTTGGGGTTGCATGGTTGTGTGTCATGTTGGGAGCTATTTTCACAGGAAACAGGAGCTTCTGCAAGGTGTGTAGGCCAAGCGAGGAGGTCAGCTAACGAGCAGCTACCGTGAGTCACACAAGTCTCGACGAGCTTGATGGCAGAGCTTTTAGGATTCAAGTTCCTTAGCAACGGGTAGTACCTGAGGGCGCAAGCGGTAAGCACGTCAAGAACATTTTTGCTAATGCTGAAGTTCTCTGTCTTTCGCTTGTTGCAGGTGGCGAAGCTCGGGCAAGAAGCCCGGTAGTCTCCGGTCTTGCATTGAGGATGTTCACTGGCGGGACATCGGGATCCAGCGTGACAGCGGTCGGGTGAGCTTGATCGGGAAGATTGTCGATGAGATCCGGGCTTGGTGCAGCTTGGACGACCAGGGCGAGACCGAACGCGAGCAGAGAATACGTCGCGAAATCAGCGTCCGAAAAAAGAGGTAGCCCTTGCTCCTCCGATGACTTGACGCGGACCAAGCGAAGAAAGAAGACCACGGCAGGATCGATGGAGATGTTCCGTTTTCGGATCTTCAATAGGTCCGACGTCCTCCCAAACAGGTACCACAAGAGGCAGATGAGAGCAGCATCTTGGTAGTCACTTTCAGAACATGCAATTGTATATAAATACACTAATATTTTCCTCAAGTCTGCTTTCGTACATGATCTGGCTTTCGACACAAATCCGCCACCATCCCGTTTAAGACAAAAGTTGTCGAGTGTTTTCCCCATTTTGAGTAGACGCAATTCTACGGTGCTGGAGAAAATGATCTATAAGCCAAGTTGGCTTGCCGATAATACCGCAATGCCGTGTTTCGAGCTAGCATTTTACCTTTCTTCCCCTCGCTAAACGCTAGGTACATTCCAAGCGTATCCATGACACACACGAAGGCCTTACCGCTCTCATCTGGCTCTATACATTTCTTGCATATTCCTCGTCAACTTCTTCACCTTTCAGGAACTTTGTAAACGCTGTCACCGCAGTCGCCTTAGCACGTAACGTGTTGCCAGGCTGCAGTTCATCCCATAGGGATGGTCCAATAATAAGAGATATGTTCGTGATACGACGAGGACTCAAAAAATGAATGAGCGGACACATATTTCCCGATTTTATTGGACTAGATACGTCCGATCGAATGGTTTGGATGGCTTACCTAACTCTTTGTGAGTTGATTAGTGAAATTGATATAATTTTGATAACACCATTGACGGAAAACTACTTCCTCCGTTTTGATTGGATGGTCAATAACATACAAAACCCAAGTAAGGTCCAACAAGGCTTCATATTCATCCATATCGCAACGGTTCCGACACTCCGAAACTTTCCGACAGTTGGGAAAGCCAGGACAAACCGGACATTAAACGGTATGTACTGTACTTTAGGGTTAGGGTTGAAAGACTGGAAATTTCAGTCAGCTTTTATGCGGTGCACTCTAGTGCAAGGAAATCGCCTGTAGAGGCATGTAGGTCGAGAAAATGGTTTGTTTTAGTTTACAGGCAAAACAGGCTCGGAGCAATGACACCTCTACCCGGCAAATTCAAAAGTGAGCACTAGAAATTAGCGAAGGGGCTTCTATTGAGGTTGGTTAATCCAGCATCTTAATTGGTCAATGACTAGGGCAATGGAACTTGGAGATGTAATTTAGTTGCTATTGGCCAACTAATTACCCTATTAAAAAGTGACACCCATCTCAGCTAAGTGGCTGGCTCCGACGCGTGCACGACTGGCTCAGTCTGCATTTTTGATTCACTACTGGACAGGCATTTCACCACACAACAACTCCGTCGTTTAACTGGCTAGAGCGCAGGACTTCCACCCCGAGGTGTCTGTTCAAATCAGGCCGGTGCTATCAATAAAAACGCTAATAGCGACGACTGAAGCTGCCCCTCTACATGTTTGCTGTTCGTGTAACAACTGATACGTCCTGCTTGCTTGTGTACGTGCTTGTAGCAGGTGTTCTCGACGCGCAGGAAGGGATGATCCTGCGAATTTAGGTTGCGAGCGGGCGCTACGTAGGTGAATCTCTGGAGGTGTGATGATTTGTTGTTGTCATTATTGTTCGTGAGTACAGATGATGGAGCGCGTTTTCGTTTGGTCACTCGCATAAAATCGTAATTGTTGTTCTATTTGTGCGTTACTGTGAGCTAAGAGAACGGAGACGAAACTGCATGTACATATATGAAGGAATGCATTTATCGTAATACAACTACAGCGTTCACTACGACATAACCTGGATGACTTCCTTTCTAAACATGGCAGGGTTGAATTCCGTAGACCTGGAAACCAAGCATATCTTGTCAATGTCGAAAAGCTGCAGCACATCATTGTGCAGGAAGGCTTCGATCACACGCTTCATAAAAAAGAGAACGAACACGCCACAGTCGTCGAAGCTCGTCTGTATGGGCTTCGTTTGAATAGTCCTGACCACGAATGGTTTCACGGGCCTTTCGGTGAACTTTGCCGCAGTTCCTCATTGAAGTAGCCTCATACAATTCGTTTGATTGTCTCAATCATCGAAATGCCCAAGGCGTCTACATGAACGCTGCATCGACGTAGATTGTCGACTGCAAGTACCGGGTTTTGAACTACAGCAAATGTCCAGTGGTTCCCCCATACTGACTGCAATTATCACACATTCATACTCTCTATAGGGAAATGAAGCAGTAATTCCACGGCAACTTCTGTACGCAGTCTTCATATTCCGCCCGGAAGCTTTGAACCTGGCAAAAATATGGGCGAACAAATTCGCATCCATAATGTTTGTCCACCCAGGTGGTGAAATGTGTTTTCTGATGTAGAAAGTGATAACCGCATCATTTAGTCCATTTTGGTCTTCTAGCGTCCTGAGACCCGATTTCTGGACAACTAAGCGAACGCTGGGTGTCCCCAGAGCAAAAACACGGTGTTTGGGTCTCGAAAACAATATCGGCAACCTCTACGTCTCGGCTTTCATTATATTCATCACCAGAGTCCACACATTATTTGGTGACGTCGACCAATGCTATTATCGCTGGTGCTGGCATCTAGCGTCGTTTTGGGGTCGAGAGGGATGTGAGATGCAGATTGAACTTTACGCATTTGGTTTGGAGAATCAGCCACTGCACAGTTTTCTTTTGACGGTGTTTTCATACGTACTAGTGTTTCACTAGAAGCAGTGCAAACTTCAGAAAGCGAGAGCTTGAACTTCTCCTTGCTTGGGTTGTCCGCTGAAATCGTATGTAGCAATATATTCCCGAAGTTCATGGAGCTTGATAAACCTGTTTAACCCTGATACTTGACCGCCGCTTAAACCCTGGAATGTTGTCGCTGCAGTATTCAACGATGACACCCTTCGTCATTTTAGCGTCGATATCACTTGACAGCTTATTCATGTCAACGAGGTGATACTCGTAAGTATGCGTTAAAGATTCAGGTCCGGGTCGACTCTTGATCCAAAAGTAAGTCGTTCATCGATCTGTTCTTTAGACGAACGCCACCCCAGCAGCGTCGGCCGGCTAACACCCAGAAATTTGGATGCCTCAGTTTTATTCCACTCCTCGATCTTCCATTGGACAGCGTCTCTTGCTTCGTCATCACAACCCAGTTTCAAAAGTAATCACGACCAGACACTGTATACCCAACACTTGTACGGGTTACACGACACTTGTCCGGGTTGTCTAACGGCATTATACTGGTGTCTTGTACGGGTTACTCGACACTTGTACGGGTTACCCAACACTTGTACGGGTTACCCGACATCTTTGAACTGGATTTAATGGTTATTGTAGATTTGCTTAGTTTTGATTTCACTGCACACTTGATCGTTCTCGTTTCCTAACTACACTTGATCAGCAACTCTATATCTATTTTGTGTATCTGCAGGAGCTGGGTCTTGAATACGGTCTATAGCAAGAAGGTGTCTGTATATGATAATGCGCTCGTCGAGATCGCTCACCCAAAGCAACTTGCGCATTTCACGGAGTACAGTTCCAGCTCCTTTTGCCATGATACCGCGATCCTGCAAGTACGCAAGCACGTTGCTTCCAGGAATACGACCGGTTTCCAGCACACGATCCTTGAAGTCGTCATCGTTCTCATCGAGCTCAAATCCGTCCCCGAGAAACAGTTTCATGAATGCTACGATGTAGCGCAGCTCGGACTTCTTTTTTCGGCCGACTGACTCGCATACGCGTGACACTCTCGTGTTCCATTCGAACCACGCAGATGACAGGTTTGTAGCTTTTTTTTACTGCGCTTCAGTTTGGGCTCCTGATCTGACGTATCGTGTGACTGCTCCAGACGAGTCGTTTCTTGAGTACCTTTTGATTTTAGCTGCGCTGCCGCAACAATGGACAAGCGTGCTGCCAATGTTTTGTTTGAAGCAATAAGCTCTTCAATATCAGCTAAAAGCTGACCAAGTGGTGCGTATATGTGGTTGGGTCTGTCTCGTATCTGACCTTCAACTGGTGGGGAGGCGGCGGTGGTGAGCGTGACCGACAGGGAGAGTATATCAGTAACCGGGATGTCAGCCGCTTCCAAACACACCTCCACTCTTATCACGATTGGTGCAGTTGGCGCCAGCTCTTTCAGCGACGGAGAGTATCGATTGAGGGACGCTGTGAAAACACTGAGTACCTTGTTACTTATGTTCAACCGTTGTTCTTTCAAACCTGTACGCGATCGGAAAAGACGTGTCAGTAAGCAGCCAAGTCGTTCCTGTGTAGTATGATCTAGGTTTGAGATGTCGATGATCGCAGACTTGTCGTCAGCATCCCATCCCCTAAGGACTTGAGCCACCTTCCGGTCTTCACGTGCTGTATTCGTGATGCATGCGAACGCTTTATTGGTCTTGGTCATGTCCCAGGCGTCCCAGGCGCCGCCGTCGAAGATCCATTGTGCGGCAAGACGGTCATATCCGTTCGCGTGCTGAGCCCCACCGCACCGCACCGAAACGAGTGTGCGGTCAAGCCAGCAGCCGCACCAGCGGGATCACTAACGCGCTTGAGCAACCTGTTTACGTACGCCTGAACTCCATCTTCACTCCACTTGACACCCCGCTGCATTTACTTCGTCTGTGCTGGTACTGATAGGTTATGTGTGTCTTGACCTTGACTGTCTATTACCGTCCCGTCGGAAGCGCGAAACACGCGCTGGTGGCACCACCGACACCCGAAGCGTGCCAGGCTCGACAGCAAGTATATCGTGCAACGGAGCTCCGGTAATGACAGGAGCTGTGCTGTACGACACGAGATCGGGTAGCTGGTCGAGTAGTACTGCACATGGCGAATCCTTCGTGACTAGTGCGACGGCAAGCGCATGCAATGGACATGTGAGAAAGTCAATTTTGTCTGGAATCAAAGTGAGCCCCAGCTTCTCTGACAGTTTGACGCGTAACAACGAGGGTAGAAGGTTCCGCCCGCTGACACTGAGACGTGCTGCTTTTAAATGTAGCATAAATCTGATGAGCGCCCGAAACGATGGCACATTAGGCATGCAAGTGCGGCGTCTTGGTAATCAGTGTTGACTTGAGCTGTGCTGTACACGTAACGTATGAAACACCTTAGATCATCCTTGGTACAAGGAGATGCTTTGTTAACCATGCCACCGTTTTCACTTTTCAAACAGTGTTTATCTAGCCCCCCTCCCTGCTTGAGTAGGACCAACTCAGTTGGCACACGCAAATGTGGGTACTTGTCGAACATCCACTGCTTTACATTCCTATGATACGAAGTCGTCGTATTGCGAGCAAACTTACCTTTCTTACCTTCGTTTGTAGCCAGATAAAAGCCGAAACAGTCCACAGTTGCCGCTAAACGCTTACCAGACATATCCCGTAGTAGCCTAGCTTGAACAATCTCCATTCTAACATTCACTCCCTCTAGCATTGGCTCAAACGCTTCAATCGCGGTAGTTCGCGCCTTTTGCGTGTTCGTAGGACCAAAAGCGCTAATACTCATATCACCTCTTCTTGTTTTCGGGATGAAAGATCGTGTTACGCAACCCGTACAAATGTATAGTGTAGGAACACGTGGCTGGCACTGTTTTCCTATTCTAGCACTGCCTGTAGTGGGCTTACTTAGCCCACTACTTTAGCTTACACGTGTGCGCAACGTGTAGGAGGAAGCATAGGTTTATTTATATTAGATTAAGTATACTTAACCCTGTAAGTATAGTTAACCTAAATAAAGAAGTATTAATAACCCTTTTTGGTAGAAATGAGAACTGAATTTGAAATGTTAACTTCGGCTTTGCCTCCTAAAACTGATATCTATAAAGAGAGGATCTGCCAACGAGTGGTTCGCAGAATCCCTATCCTAATGCATGCTTCTTATTGGCAGATATCTGTTGCTTTCTGCCAATAGTAGTGCTTCCTACTATGAATGGTGACCACACTGCATGTGGCCCACCTGAATGCATCCATTAGTGCATGTCGCACTAATGTGGAGGTTGCCTGAATGTGTAGCCCCGCTACACTGCCCCTAATTGAATGAAATAGTAAATATATTTGCAAAATATGTATTTACCGTGATGTTTGTATAAACGTATTTATATTTTGGATCCAGTTCACAGAAATATGTGTCGGAATCTGTCGAAATCGTAGCCCTAACACTAATTGTTTTTATTCGCTAAAATAAAGGATGCGATGACTGTCGGAATGACGCGGATAATGATCCAGTGATAGTATGAAGTACTATGATTCGGGTGCGTATACTCAGAGGTCACAGCAATCACGAAAGCATGTGAAAATGGAGATGACCGATGTTAGCAGCCCACAGCAGGGCATTCAAGGACCAAGCCGCGCTGGACAGATCAAGCGGCAGCGGCGAGGATGGAGACCGGCGCTGATCAGCGCGAACTTCAACAGAGCCGGCGGGTGGTGCGCCGACCCACTAACGAGCAACCCTCCTAGCCGATGGAAGATTGCGCACTTTGAAAGATCGCGGAGAAGGGATGATCAAGACGCACTTCAATGTGGCGGGAGTGCTTGCGAGGAGGGACGACGTCGCGGGGTTGTCGTGCGGCCCAGAGCCCCCGCGAACCGTCGCTGAGCCGCACCCACGAGGGTCGCACGCAAAGGGAACGCAGTCTGTTCGAATTTTACCTAGAAGTACATAAGCGATCTATAAGAGAAGAGCGCTGCTGCGGCACCGCGGGGTGGCGGAAGCTAAGTGAATAAAGGCCATTGACAAAGAGAGAGAGAGAGAGAGAGAGAGAGAGAGAGAGAGAGAGAGAGAGAGTAGAGGAAGTACGAGAGTACGAGTGAAAAGAGAAGGGAAGTAGTTGTAGTGGCGTAGGGCGAAGCGAGAACGGTGGGTAGAGGTTTGTAGAGATACGGGCATAGAAGCTCCGTTCGGCTGAAGTGCAGTATAGTCCATCCTCAAGTTGCTTGGTAGTCTAAGCAAGGTATCGAAGTCGCTGGGTAGTCGAGCCCCGGCGACGGAGCGGTTGAGCAGCCAGATTGATCCTCGAACCCCGTTCACACCTGAGTGACCACGCGGATATTGGAAGTTAGCTGTTGCGAGTGTATATTTCATATTAGGGTAGCCTGTATAGCAGCAGTTGGCGGACATTGCCACCGGGACACCATTTTGAGGCCAGCGATAAGCCCTGGTACGGCACGGGGTGGTCACGCTGAGTCGTGCGCGCTACTATTGCTAGGTGAGATTACTATCTATGTAAACTCTTGGTGTGCGATATCGAGGGTAACATCCAAAATGGCTCGTATACAGAACTGATATGCTTCAGGAACAGGTCTCCACTGGGGGTAGCACCCCCAGACCCCCGCAGCAGAAAAGCTAATACCAAGGAGCTGGCAGTGTACATCGTCCAGAGCGATGGCTGTTTCATCCCGACCAAGATCGAGACGCTGGAGAAGGACGTGCCCTGGAACATGCAGATGATCGACGAGATCCTGGACTCGACGTGGCCGGTAGTGTCGACTGCGAACCGGAAGGGGACGACTTCGGGGTGCAAACCGAACCTTGCAGAGCGCATGCTATACTCGTCAACAGGGTTCGATATTAATTTACTTGTTATTAGCGTTATTACTAATAGTAGTCATAAACTATTAGTACTAAAACTATTATGCGAAACGGCTGGCATTAGTTCAATTAATCAAGAGGTCTTTAGCAGGTTAGTTCTGATATCGGTCTGTGACCGAAAGTGCAATAGCTTGGGAGCACCCCGAATTTGTTTTTAGCGCCGAACGGAAAGGTGGGTAGCAGCATATTGTAGCTCAGGACATATTTGAGGAAGTGATTGCACAGAATTAGCACAGCTCATGACTGCGTGAGCTCACTTAAAAATCTGCTCCAGCGGACCATGGTGCCGCGATCGAGAAGTCGGTCGACGTTGTGAACGTCCAGAGTCACTACGATGAGCGTGAAGGTCTAGTACGTGAGTATGTGGCTTTGGAGGATCCCTTCAAGGCAGATAAGATGGCTGTCAAGACCAAAAAACAACAGAAAGACGAGGACCTGGCCAAGTGTGCGGAAGGGTTGGTTCGAGAAAGTGCTAATCGTCGAGCGCTTCGTGCCAGATCTGAGTCGGCCAAAACCCGATCTGACTCAGAGGGCTCCGATATCGATGGCAGCGATGCTGCAAAAAAGACTGCGGATTCAACCGTTCTGCCCGACTCTTGCGCTCGGACCCAGCGCTGATACATGTACGCTGCTCTGTGGTGGCCTGGGACTCCACGAACTGCAGCCCTCACGACCAATTTCAGCTGACTGTCGAGTGCAAATGCCGCAGCGTCTTCGTCCCCATCCCCAGCTTCACTTGACGTGCCAGATCCCTGTGCATGCGGTGCATTCATCGCGACAGGATGGTCAGAGAACCGCCGATTTATTTGTGAATGGTCGTGAATTAGTCACTGTGGTGGTACCGTAACTTGTAACACTCAAACGCTAAATTGTGGCTGTTTCATCTGGTTCCGGCCAAGCATTCCGATTCGAATTTCCGATCGAGCCCGAGGAATTGGGCAAAAATGCAGATGGCTTGAGCAGAAAAACGCAAATTCCGGTTTTGCTACAGACCTCTAATTTAGTTTTGAAGTTTTCAGAATATTTAGTACTAACGTACTACTCATTTCCAGGACGAGCTTGGATCTTCGAAGGACGAATCAATGGTTGGTTGTCCTGTAGCCGCCAGTATCCGGTTAGCTGAGATAGCCTCCTTTGACACATTTTCAATTTTCATAACACCGATCACATTAATAAAGTGCACTAAAGTCGATTGCTGTACGAAAATTCGGAAGCAACAGGCCTTGTTGCACTTGTAGCCAACACGCTCGTCATCACTGTAGCTGCTAGCTACACTATGGAGCCGATCTGTCTAAAGGGCACAATGGACGTAATCGCCATGCACACTAACTACATACGTTAGATTTGTAGCAGTGCTTGCTTGAGTCAAAAAGCATTTCCCCGGTACTGAAGAATCGTAGGAGCTGATCCAACTATCTGACGCACAGTGATCAACCTTGCCCAACCCGACGTGGACAAAAACACGACCCAATCGTTCACTATCCCTGCCATTTTTACGCATCAGCCACTTGAATGTTGCAAGCTCTAGGGTGCAAACTTTTCCATTAGTTGAAAAAAGTTTGGTTCGGTTGAAGTTGCTCCACAATATTCCAAGAACGTGCTTTCACCATAGGATTTTCGAAGTGAGTTCGCTGCAAACGCGTACAAATAACAAGCGTGCACACTATGAGTTCGTACAGCGTCACAATCGGGCTAAGATTGGTCGCATAGAGGTGAGTAAACGATGAATGTGGTGGGTTTGTTTTAGTACTAATAGTAGCGATAGTTAGTCTTAATACTAAGCATCCACAGGTGAATTAGTAGAGATATACTACATTTCAAAACGCGAGGTGGCTGTAGTTAGTCTTAGTACTTAAGGTGCGAAACCCTCACTACTATCGAACCCTGCTCGTGAACCCCGTCACCTACGGACACGTTCACGAGGCGAAGCACATCGGCGTCCCGCTGCATATCATGGTCCTGCAACCGTGAGTGCCCACAAGCACCCGATGTCGAACCAGCCGTACCACCACGAGCCGCAGCGGAAGAATCACATCAGGCTGCAACGAATGCAGACACGCGAGCGCGTGAGCCACATGCAGCGCGATGGTTACCTTCTCCCTCTCAAAGCCAACGGGATGTTGCCGTTGCTCGTAATTGCTGAGCACGCTTCTTAAATCTCCACCATCCATACACTCCAGAACTCGTATAAGCTCGTGAATCTGCTCGTGTGGAAAAGCACGGAGTTCATTGTAAACACCTTCTGAAGCGATGTACTGGGTTCACCGCTTCCTCCGTTTCCTTGGCAGTCTATTTTTTGCTTGGGTTCACGCGCGACAATTTCTCCATCTAACAAAATTTATTAGGTATTAGGATTCATGAGCAAGATGACAATTTCCCCGTCTCGTTGGCAGCAGAGGAAAGGGAGGCTGATGGAAATAGCCTTTCTCCACTTCTAGCTGCGAGGCGCGGACGATCCAAAAGCAAACACATTAGAAGCCGCGCTGAGATCAGCTATAAACAACCACCAGTGCAGTGGCGAGCACATAGGTCACAATATACAAACCTGCAAACGGACAGCATTCGCAATAGCTAGTGCAGGATTGACAAATGACCAAAGAGGTATGAATATATCCCTTTCGTGGTCAAAGGGTGCAATTTGACCCCTTTGATGCATGTTTCGAAACCTTGAAGAAAAATGGCTGTGAAAGGGGTCAAAATGACTCCTTTCATAGAAGTTTAACTAGCCCACCACCGTCTCCTATTACAGCCAATCCCGTCGCGTTTCTGCAGATGATTAGCCACGATATATTACTTGATGTAGCAAGCATCCTGTAATATATGCGCTTAGGTGCGAAATATATCGCGTTTGCGTCAGCAGAATGCATGCATACTTTACGATAATTTTGCTGACGCACCTGTGTAATGCGGTGCTTTCAAAGCAAAAGCCCCGACACCTCACATTACTTCATACAATGTTCGACTGAATTGCTATACAAAACCGAAGTCAAATGCCTACTTCCGTAATTGCTTTACAAAACCTAAGTCAATTGCCTGCTTGCCACAGCAACCATGCGCACCACGTTCACTTTCGAAGATGACACAGAGCTGATGCAGCTAGCGTCCGCCTACGTAGATGCAGGGACGCGAATCTCATGGGCAGGCGTTGCTCAGCGGATGCAGCGCGCGGACCACAGTACCAGGGAGCTACTGCAGTGCCTTAGGATGTTGATGAAGACGTGGGGGGCGGACATGCGGCGGTTCCCTCCCAGCATCACCACACAGGTGATACAAGCCCGGGGTCGACCACCAGAGGTTATACGCCAGTTGCACCAAGGTGCTACGCAGCGACAACGGCGCGCGGCCGCACGTCTTCTGACTCCAGCGCCGCCAGCACCTCCAACGGCTCCTGCGCCTTCCGCGCCTCTAGCACTTCCAGCGGCTCCTGCGTTATCCACGCCGCCAGCACCTCAGCGCAGCCAGCACCTCCAGCCGCTCCCGCGTCGTCAGTACCTTCAGCGCCACCAGCACTTCCAGCAGCTCCTGCGTCTCCTGAATCCGTCGATCAAGTATAACGTATGACAAAACCAAATCCGGTAGAATAGCACAGTAACATAATACTTTGTAACATTGACATACCTAGGTGATAGTGTTTAAAGAGACAACATTTCAATAATGAAATCAAGTTATTTGCCACATGACTTCCAATAATGAAACCAAGACACTTGCATGACTGCCTGTTCCGCAAAGGTCTGAGCAGAAGAGCGAAGTCGTGTGGCCTTTTGATAGCGTTGGTCATTGTGCCGCGATAATCAGACAATCGCACATGTATCGTATAGTTGTAATGTAGCCCAGACATCAATTGGGCCGTTATGATTGCTCTTGGCTCACGTTGTGGAGGCTGCGTGGCGGTGCGTGTGGCATACACGCCAGCACATGATATTGAAGTCAGCGTCGTAAGATATGGAGTGGGACTCATAAGTTATGATGTATCCGCACGGAAGTCGTTATATCACCATTGAGTGTGTAGGTCCGTCTACACCATTGAAAGCATGCATTACCGACATGAGAAAGTGCATTGGATAGCCGCATGATCTGCAAACGATTTCGCCTAAAGAAAGGGCATTTTAAATTACCGATTAGTTTCGGGGAGCTGTGAGCCGCTCATTTCGAAACGTGTGCGGTGGAGCCAAATGCCACACCCAACCGCGCAGAGTATGGAATTGGGGAATTGCAATTGCTATTTGGCGTGCTATTGCGGGTTTTTGTGTATGAAGGTGACTCGGAGTACGAGCCGAGCGTGGCCGATCCATCTGACGAGCTCCCTAGCGATTTTTCTGACGAAGTAAACGAAGACGAAGATGATTCTAGTGGAAAGAAGAATGATGGAGCAGTAGACATGGGTGGCGTTGCTTAAGAGAGTGGCAAGCGGTTCCCCCGGAAGAGAAACTGTAGTGGGCTTACTTAGCTCACTACTTTAGCTTACACGTGTGCGCGATGTGTAGGAGGAAGTGTAGGTGTAGTTAATTTAGAATAAGTATGCTTGGCCCTGCAAGTACACTCCCCGACAAACCTATATGGACACCCTTGTAGGTGACCATATCGTCGAACTTGAGGTCGCTGTTTAGATATGTTAGGCCAATCAGAACAGTGAATCTCTAGCTGCGCACGCAAACCCGCCAATCGTAGTGCATCCACAGGCTTCTATAGAAAAAAACTAAAAATCGCCGAATGACACCTCCACATTAGTGCGTGGTGCACTAATGTGGAGGTTGACCGAATGTGTAGCCCGCTACACCATCCCCCGTTAGGACTTGATGTGCCGGTCTCGACACATCAATCCAAAGCTTTCTCTGGAGGGGACACTCGTGCTCATTCGGAATGAGCACGCCAACGACGCAGGCCGCCGGCACGCCTACTGCATCTGCAGCAGCGAACACTGTCATCGCTTCCTCAGCCACGACTAGATGCGCTTCGGCTTCGTCACCCGTCGTCACTTCAACTGTAACGGCGTCAAGCTCCCCCAAGCGAACGATGTCGCTTGGGGATTACAAGAAGGCGCGCGGCAACACTGTGTTTGCCCGCGGTGGGCTCGAAGCTCTATTCAATGTCGGCGGTGATGCCGACACAGAGGATGGCGAAGAAGACGAGGAAGCCTCGTCTTCAAGACGTGATGATCCAAGTGTGGGATAGCGTATCCTCGTGAGGGTGACGCGGACGCTTCGAGGTCGAAGCGCTCCCGCAGCGGCAGCGATAGACCGCTCGCTGACCCTGGACCACTTTCCAATCCTCGGAGTGGAGTTCCCTCCACTCCGTCTGGTGTTGTGGCGTCGCGCACTGCTCCAGTGCGCGATCCATGGATGCCGTCTCCAAGCGAGATCCAATCTCGCTGCGGCAGTACTGCTCCGCCAAGTCAGTACGCACTGTACTCGTGCAGCGGCATCAAAGATGATCATGGCACTAAGGAGCTCGACGTTGATCCGGCGACGGATCAAAGACGCGATTACTACATCGGACTCTTTCATGAGCTCCGATGGTACGGGAATAAGAAGACTTCCCGTAAAAGCAGAGTGCCCGAATGGCAGGCACTCTGTCAAAGCT
>BSXT01000299.1:0-26024 GCA_030267785.1 Phytophthora fragariaefolia
ATCTCTATCCTAATGCATGCTTCTTATTGGCAGATATATGTTGCTTTCTGCCAATAGTAGTGCTTCCTACTATGAATGGTGACCACACTGCATGTGGCCCACCTGAATGTATCCATTAGTGCATGTCGCACTAATGTGGAGGTTGCTTGAATGTGTAGCCCCGCTACAATGACACACCAACATCGCAAGTAACGCCATTGTGCGGCTTCAGCATAATATATCACGCGGAACTGCAACATCTTCAGGCTGCCAATACCGCCCTCGCTGCGGCCGTAGCCACCGCAAGGACTGCCCAAGCAGCGTCGGAAACAGAACAGGCCAGCCTCACCCGCAAACAGGATCAGATCCGCGGGCAGATCACGTGACTGGTCAATCTGATTTAGCCACGGCCATCCTCGCCCCCACCTGCCTCGTCATTTTCACGGACTCGTCGTCGATCGTGTTCCGGTTCATCCGGTGATAGCCCCACGCGACGGCGACAGCGTGCCTGCACTTCATTATCTGCGAGGGGTTCAGCTGGGGCTCCCAACGCTCCCCCTGCTCAAACTTGGGCACGTCGTCGTTCGGCTAGTCGTCCACAAGGGAGGTCGCGGCGTCGGGGGACTCACAGCAGCTCCGCTGGACAGGGGTTGACACAAACATTCCTCGACGCCGCTTAATACTACTCCGGGACCGGCCAGTTCTGGTGCTCCCCCCATATGGACACTCCACGGGCTCTGGCCGGCCAAGCGATCCCCCTGAAGAGACCAGAGAGGATGAAGTTCTCGCTGTCTTGACACGGACCCGAACCGCTCAGAGGCGGCGCGATCGCCCCGATTCCCGAGGAAGCACCTCCAGCCTTCCCATGGCTGTCAACGACTTGGCTTACTCCGCAGAGGCCGACTCTGCTGATCGAACGGAATTGACGGTACCAGCAAACGTGCCAGCCTCCACACCAGCGATCCCTACTTCCGCAAACAGTCCGAGCCGGGCATGTGCAGCGCGAGGCAGCGATCCATCTGAAGGCAACCCAGACGGCGAGAAATCACGGGCAGAGAGCAGAGCGACTCTGGAGCTGGCCATAGCCAGTTAGTCTCCGATGCCGCTCTGGCCTCTCTGCCGATCACCCGCATCCCCTGGGATCGATGGCTGCCTGGATATTGGGCCCGACGGCAGTATCAAACCTCCGATGTTGTGTCGTTGTGACAGGGGTCACACGCACCGTAGCGACGAGGACGCGTAGCTCGCTAACCTGGGTAGACGCCGGGCGTCACTGCACTTCCGTATGTAAAAGGCCTGGCCTTCCCGGTCGCTATTGGTTCCCGGTACCATTCGACTTACACACTCCAAGGTTAGATGTTAACTAACTGTATTAATAACACTCATTTTTAGGTGTCTATCTACTGTTTTCTATCTATATACTGAATCCTTGTTTACCTTGAATGACTGGCTTGAGAGACCCCTCACCTCATAAGTATGGGTGAGCCTTCGGTCAGGAATATGACTACTCGGGGACGCTCCCGTCGGAATATTATATTCGGAGGCCCTGATAGGTCACACACAGCTGGTGGGTCCCATACCAAGGAGACCAATCAGTCCCTGACTGTCAGATCTCCCTCTTCCGAGAAAGGGGAGGGCCCGGCCAGCTTGACCCCGTTATACCCTCCCACACCCAAACGGGAAGCACCGTCCCAGGGGGAAATCCAGCGGCAACGTGGGCTACCAGCTCATTGACGAATCTGCACTCGAACGCGCACGCGCAGCATACCAAGCCCTCATGTCACGCCAGCTCCTCCCATGCCCAAGTCGAACGCCAAGACGAAGAAGGCCCCACAGGCTACCGAAGCCACGCCAAAAGATGCCTCCCCATCCGCGGAAGAGTCCTCGCCGAAGGAGACGACGCCCCAGGGGGTTAACGGAGCCACCTTGGCGGAAAGCGGGTCCCACGTGAAGCAGCGTTCACCGACGAAGGCGCAAGCGCCTGCCACCGCGGCGGCGCCAAGCGCCAAGTCGATGCGACGGACCAGGGATAGCAAGCGCAAGGAGGTGCGTCTGTCAGGTCCTTACGTGGAGCCTGCCCCCAGCGAGTCCGACACGGACACTCCCAATCCCGACCTGATCGCCGGAGATGAAGACTCTACTGCGGGCTCCCCGGCTCTGCGAGCCACTAAGCCAAGCGAAGGAGAACCCGCCTCTGCGAACACCACCGCGTCTGAACCCGCTCCAGTGGAGGAAGCTTCGATTTCCAGTCCGGATGTGTCGGCGGACGCGAGGACTTCGTGAACTCAAGTGACTCCCAGGACCCAAAGAGCTCCGCGAGCGCGACACCGCCTGCCAGGGCTCCTCCGGAGCGGTCGCCGCCACTAAAAGATGGTCCTGCCTCGGTGGATTATGAGGGGTCAGAGCCGGATCAAGATCACGAGCAGCGGGAGGTCCCAGACCTCAACTCGTCGCCGCAGCTCACGGAGCAACAACGCGTGACCCATCCGGGCAGTCCGATGATCCCGAAGACCGCCGCCGCCGTTGCTCGGGTGAAGGATCAAGTGCGGCGCGAGTATTCTCAAGACACTGCGTCTACTGTCGAGCCGTAGCAGCAGATCATCACGAATGCCGGCATCGACGAAGGGATTCCACCGGAACAACTGCAGCCCGACAACCGAAGGCATCTCAGTGAGCGTACTCAACAAGAGGTTTTGCAGGCCGTCCGCACTAAGCGTGAGCGCGAGGCGTCAACCCTGCGGACCCGCGAACAGCTGCTCGCATTGCGATATTGGACGCTCGACGAATATCGTGAACACCTTCGACTGAGCCGGGGCCCTGGTCCTGGGGTCTCGCAGTGCGACAAGTGCCCCGTCGTGCTCTGGGATGTCACTGGGCTAACTCGCCAGGCTAACGAACGGGAGTTCGAAGACTGGCTCCGTTTCCTCGGCTACGCCTGCCCCGAGTTCTTGGCTTCGCCATATCGGATCGATTGGCCTGCCCAGTGGCGGCTTCGCTTTCGCATGGCGAAGATGGTCGCTGATGGCCAATGGCAGTCCCGGTCCTTCGATCGGCACATGCCCACCCCGCCTGTTATCCTCGAAGAGGTAATCCAGAAGATACAGAAGTCTTGGCAGTAGCAGCCGATAGAACCTCGAAGTGTTCTCGGCCGCGTTAGCGCCAACCAGCTCCGTTGGCCTGCTCAAAAGCGGCCACGAGGTCGGCACAGTCCTCTTCGAGGCGACTCCCTGGCTCCCGTGAGCTATCACTGTCCAGGTAGCCGCGCCACTCGACCAGATACTGATAGTTCCCGATACGCCCGCGGCGCCTCAGTATCTTCTCGACATGGAAGTAGGGGACACCCCCAGTACCACGAAGCGGAGGCGGAGCTCGGTGGAGATGCTGATCGAGACGCTCCGCGTTGCTGGACGGGACCGCGTCGTGACGACCTGCCTGCCTCAATTTCCGAGATTCGGGGTGGACTGCTATCGACCGTGGAAAGCTGTCAGCGACTTCTGGATGCCCAGCGAGCGGACTTGGTGACGCTACGTGGTCGTCTTCAGACCGTCGAGGCCCTCGCAGAGGCTGGGCGCGATGTCCCTGAGGACTTACGCCGTTTGCGGCACCATGGGCAGGGCTTGCCTGAGCAGATAGACCACCTTAGTAGAGAACTGGATCGGGTGAGCTGCCGACTATCGCAATGCGAGGGGACCGTCAGGGAGGTGCGGCGCCCATTGTCCGAGAACCTCGGTTGGATTCGGACGCTCTACGCACGGGTCGGGACCTTGGAGGACGGCGACGCGCGCCGCCAAGCGGATCTTGCTGCGCGCTCCGTCCCAGCCCGGGTTTCTGCGAAGGAGGAACTGCTGGAAGTGGCGGCGAATACCCTCTGTCAATACTCGATGGGGCAGAGCCCAAGGGGTCGTTCGCCGCAGCCGGATGGTAAGGCTTAAGCAGCCCAACGTAGAATGTCTGATGCGTCGCCATAGCGGATGGTAAATCTAGCGCGTACGCATGGCCATGGACCCCAATAACCGTACACTGACCAATAAGGCGAGGACGCATTTTCGTGCTGCCTACCGCGGCACCGCAGTAATTTGTAGGTTCTTGGCATTTAATAAGGCTTGGTCTTCCACTTGAAACACTTGAGTGTTTGCCCATGGCGATCGCTTCTTTCCTTCTGTCTGTCTTGAGCCTCCGCCATAGCGTCCCGAAAGCGCTGTCGTACAGCCTCGCCAGTCTCAATGAGCGAGAGCAGATTCCGTTTGACGGACGTTCTTAGGCCTTTGAGGCCCCTTGGGGCCTTGACATTAGCCTCTCCCCCACCCAAATTCAAAGCCAGCGGCAACGTCAGCGGCGTACGCGGGTTCCACAGCCCGTTCACGTAGAACGGCGTGAAGCCCGTGGACAAATGTACTGCATTGTTAAGCGCAAACTCCACGTGCAGAAGAATTGTGCTCCACTTGGTGGGTTCGGCAGCGCAGACACTGCAGATTACAAACGGTTTTTGCCATAACAGGTGCACCCGAAACGTGACCAAGGCGTACTTCATCACCAACTGTTCGTGGACAGGGTAGTTCTTTTCCGCTGCCTTCAATTGGCGAGACTGAAAAGATACTACCCTCTCGCGGCCTTCGGCATCAACCTGTAACAGGGCACAGCCAATGGCAAAATCGGATGCATCGCATACCACGCTGAAGGGCCAGCCCGCATCAGATAAAGCCAAATCGGAGCGCTCTGGAGGCCGATCTTGATGACTTTAAAAGCCTGTTGATCCTCCGAGGTCCACGACCACACGACATCCTTCTTGAGACGATTCGTCAGTGGCCTTGCCATCTCGGCGTAATTGGCACTGTACTTATGCAAGTAGTTGGCCAGGCCGAGCCATTTACGCAGGTTCTTCTGCGAGACGGGCACCGGCCATTGTGCAATGGCGCACACCTTCTCCGGCTCCGCACGGACACCGTCCTTCCTACGGAAGCAGCTCAAAAAGGGGGTATCTTCGGCCCCGAACATACACTTGTTAATGTTCCCGTAGTGGTGATTCTCACGCATGTCCAAGAGGACCTCACGGAGGTGGCCAAGATGGGCTTCGACGGCAGTCTTGCATTCAGACGCACGGCTGTGCACGAAGATGTCGTCGAAGTACGTCTGTACAAAGTGCCGCATCGGCCGGAAGAGCTGCAGCTCGAGTCAATTAAACGTGGTGGGTGCGTTGGACAGCCCCTGTGGCATCACCAATCATTCCCACAATATCCCGCTGAGGGTACTTACAGCCGTAAGCGGAATATCCGACTCGCGCATCAGGAGTTGATAATAGCCATCAACCATGTCAAGCGCACTAAAGACCGCGCAGCCTGCCATGTTGTTCTGCAGCACATCCTATCGAGGGATAGGCGTTGACGCCGGAGCGGTTGCCGCGTTCCACTTGTTGACGGCATGCACCATGGGCCATTTCCCGTTGGGTTCGCACACACAGAACGCTGGGGACGAGTGTGGAGACTTTGACTCGCGCACCATGCCAGCAGCACGTTTTGCCGCGAATAAGGCGTCGATTACGTCGACCTGTTCCTTCGGAAGCGGGCACTGCCGCGTGGTACAATATTTGGTGCCTGGTACTAAATCAATCTCAAGCCGCACGACCCGATCCGTGTGATGGACCATGTCACCCCTGATGGCCTTGCTAGTGAGAGCCCCCGCTCGACCACTCGTGGTTGCGCGAGCACAAGCTCCAGCGTTTTCCGTCGCGCGAGATGAACCAGCTACAACGCCTTGCGTAGTGGGAGTTCCGACTCAACCGGAACACGCTCAAGAATCGGCTCATCGTGACCAAGAAGTTGCAGAACTTCCAGATGGAGCCCGGAACGCGGTTCGCGGTGCATGTAGACCGGTTCACGGAGCTGGTGCTTCAAATGGAAACGATTGGTGAAGCGTTAGATGAAACCCGCCAACTCGTATTACTGCTTGGCAGTTTGACGACAGAGTACCGAATGATCAGTACCGTACTCAAGAATACGCTGAACATGATACTCGCGTACGCAATCCAAGCACTTTCAGGTGTTGAAGTCTCGGATGAATCGTCATCGACTCAAGAGAAAGCGTTCGCGTCGAAGAAGAAAGTATTTGGCAAGCGCCGATTCATTTGGAAGCGTTTCTAATGCAAGAAACCAGGACACAAAGAGTCAGAGTGTCGCAAGAAGAAAGCCGATAAGGGACGTGGACAAGTCGCGAGAGAGACGTCCGACTTCGCGTTTACAGCTACCGGTGCAATGGAGAAATCGGAGTGGCTCGTGGACTCCGGTGCTAGCTCGCACATAACCAGCGTCCGAGAAATGTTCGTCTCTATGAAGGAGCTGAAGATGCCAGTCCGCATTACGATCGCGGTGGTACGAAGATCGACGCAGTTGCAACGGGAACCGTCGGATGAAGTTGATGGACGGGACAACCGTCACATTGTCGGATGTACTGTACATCCCGAAATTTATGGGAGCATCATCTCGGTGGCGAAGCTGGCTGAGAAGAACGTCGTTGCCCAGTTCAGCAAGGACAAGTGTGCTATTCGCTATCGCGATGCAATAGTCATGGAGGCGAAACGGAGTGAAAATGTCTACAAACTGAAGACAGTGGGGGACGAGGTGTGCCATGCGGCAACGACACCTCGTAAGGAGCCATGGGCAATTATGCACGCCCGTCTGGGCCACATCCCGTACAAGCGATATGAACGGCGGTTGAGCATGGAGGATGGTGTGTGCCGCGCATCGCCGACGATACATCAACTGATAACGTGTGCGCCGGATGTTGCATGGGAAAGCTGAAGGCAGATGGGTTTCCGCGCCACCCTGTAAATTTGGTGAAGAGTGCTAGTGTTTTGAAGTTGGAGCACACGGACGTGACGGGTCCCATGCAGACCAGGTCACCTGGTGGATGCACCTTTGCGGTGACATTCATCGACGATTAATCACGACACGTGACCGTCTATTTCATTATGGCGAAATCGGAGGTGCTGACAAGTTCAAGATTTTCAAGGCAGCAATGGAGAACGCAACAACCAAGACGATAAAACGTCTGCGTTCGGATAATGACGGTGAGTATACTGACAAGGCGTTCAAGACCCACTTGGACCGAAGTGGCATCAAGCATGCGAAGACGGTGCCGTACACGCCACAGCAAAATGGACCCACTGAGCGTATGAATAGAAGTCTGGTAGAGATGGCACGTTGAATGCTCTACCATGAAGGAATCGATAAGAAATGGGGGGCAGAAGCGGTTAGCACAGCTGCGTGGATTATCAACCGGATTCCGAATTCGGTAATTGTAAAGACGCCCTATGAAATTGTTCACAGGACCAAGCCGCGGTTAAAGAACATGAAGGTGTTTGGATCACTCGGCTACGCGCATATCCCCGACAAAAAACGCCGCAAGCTCGATCCCAAGGCATTCAAGTGCAGATTCGTGGGATGCAAAGATGGTGTGAAAGGATATCGGGTTATCAACCTAGCGACGGGGAAGGTGCAAATCGTGGGCACCACCAAGTTCATGGAAACGACTGATCCTGATCAGCTCATGAATCGTCTCAAGATGGACGAAGATGAAGAAGGTGGTCACCCAGAGGGTCAAAATGAATTTCTGCCTCCGTTGATGCCTACAAGCGACGTTACATCCATCGTTGAAGCCAGACGACAGGATATGACTTATCATGATGTGACCCCAGATGGTGCGGCAATCACTCCGTATGCCGATCATCCGATGATCACTCGCTCACGTGCTCGTCATATAGATGAGACAACTGATCCTGAGGATGGGGGAGCACGTAAAAAGCAAGTGGTGGCACCATCGGAGATTCCGACCAAGCATAAAAAGGTTGATCAAGCCTGTGCCAAGGCTGATGACGAGCAGCTTGCCATTGAAGGCGGAATGCTAATGGCTGCTACTGAAGAAGTACCAAGATCCTATGACGAAGCGACTACAAGTAATAATCGTGCTCAGTGGAAAGCAGCGATTGCATGCGAACTATTGTCATTGGTGACGTACAAGACCTGGAAGTTGGTTCCCAGGCCGAAGCACCAGCGCGCTATTGGTTGCCGCTGGGTGTTGACGTTGAAGCGGGATGAAACAAGGCGGATAGTACGTCACAAGGCCCGTCTCGTAGGGAAAGGATACTCTCAGCGACATGGTATCGACTACGAAGAAACGTATTCGCCGGTTGCATCGCTAAACCCGATTCGTGCGAACTTAGCGAGATTTTGCGAGGACGGCGCAATCATCGAACAGTGCGGCGTCGATACTGCATTCCTGTATGGGGAATTGGATGAAGAAATTTACATGGAGTTACCAGACGGCCTCATGGAGGTTTTGGGTGATACAGATGATGATGACGAAGATCTCGTGTGTTTGCTCGAGAAGTGTTTATACGGTCTCAAGCAAGCATCTCGTGTGTAGAATGAGACGATTGATCGTCACTTGAAGTCAATGGGATTCAAGCCGATTAAAGCCGACTCGTGTGTGTACACTCGAGACGATACCGAGCAGAGATGTGTTGTCTGTCTATATGTCGATGACAGGTTGATCGCGTCACGTGACCAAGATCTAATAGCTTCGGTCAAGGCGCAGATCGCGGAGAAGTTCAAGATAAAGGAGCTTGGACAAGCTGGATACATTCTCGGGATTGAAATTGATTACAATATGGAGGACAGGACGCTTGAAATTTGCCAGCGGGCATACACCGAGGCTGTTATCAAGAAATTCGGACAAGAACATGCAAATCACAGCCTGATCCCGCTCGACACAATTGTTGACTTGACGAAGAGTGATGAACCAAAGACCGACGACGACAAGGCCGAAATGAAGTTAAAACCGTATCGTTCACTCATCGGAAGTATCATGTACCTGGCATGTGGTACTAGCCCCGATATTTCGGTTGCAGTGGCGAAGCTGAGCCGTTTTCTGGAAAATCCCGGAGAGAATCATTGGAATGCTGGCATCAAGGTGGTAAAGTACCTCTTGAAAACCAAGAACACCGGCATCTTGTATGATGGAGCTTCGAGCTCAGAACGTGTTGCATACTCGGATGCTGACTGGGCCGGAAACCGTGATGACCGACGCTCAGTTAGCGGTATGATGGTGATGATGTGTGGTGCTCCAGGGGTTTGGAGATCGACATTCCAAAAGGCTGTAGCCCTAAGTTCGACTGAGGCGGAATACATGGCTCTCAGTGAATGTGTGAAGGAAGTGGTCTGGATGCACTACTAATGAAGGATTTGGGTTCGGAGCAGAATGATGGGACGGTGGTTTACGAAGATAACCAAGGTGGCATGGCATTGGCCAAGAACGTCGGATATTAGTCGCGTACCAAGCATATCGACATTCGCTACCACTTCATCCGCGAGAAAGTTGCGACTGGTGAAGTGAAACTCGAATACGTGGAGTCAAAGAACCAGCTCGCAGATTTTCTGTAACGGGTCCAAGCTGGCCGGTCCTCCCCTTTCTCGGAAGGAGATCTGACAGTCAGGGACTGATTGTTCTTCTGGGTGCAAGACACACCAGCTGTGTGTGACACACCACGACCTCCGAATGTAATATTCCGTCGGGGGCGTTCCCGAGTTGTCACATTCCTGACCGAAGGCTCATCCATACTTAAGAGGTTAGGGGTCCCTCAAGCCAGTCATTCAAGGTAAACAAGGATTCAGTATATAGATAGAAAACAGTAGATAGACACCTAAAAATGAGTGTTATTGATACAGTTAGTTAACATCTAACCTTGGAGTGTGTAAGTCGGTTGGTATCGGGTAGCAATAGCAACCGGGAAGGCCAGACCTTTTACATACGGAAGTGCAGTGACGCCCGGCGTCTGCCCAGGTTAGCGCGCTACGCTTCCTTACCGCTACGGTGCGTGTGACTTGGTAGCATTTGTAGTCAATCCCGCGACCGGCACGGTTATCTACAATCAAGGTCTCACTGGGTATGGAAGACTCAGGGAGTCAGTTGCTGACCAGGTAGGACTTTCCTCATCTCACGGATGCCCATTGGGCGACGCTGGAGAAGATTGTCAGTCTCCTGGGCGAGGCAGCCTTCGCTGGATTTCCCAACCTCTCGGCAGAGCAGCAGAAGGCGCGCGTGGAACGCTTCGACAAGTACGAGTCGTCGCTGATTGCTCACGTGAGCGCTGCTGCGCAGGAAGCCGCTCGTGCGGTGATGCGAGCTGAGGCACCGAGTGCGGCACAGGCGTCCGCCACGAACTCGGCCTCGTTCGCTGCGCGCCCAACCACGACGACGCCGCCAAGATGTCGGTCCCGACGTTCGACGGCAAAGCCTCAGACAGTCTCGTGTTCTGGGTTTGCGAGATCGCGCTAAGCGCTGGTCAGGCCTACGACGCGCGAGCTCAGGTGGCGTTCGCGCTGTCCAACCTTGGAGGGCGCCCCCGCGCATGGGCCATGGCCCGTGAAACGGCTACTCCGGGGTACTTCACGTCGTGGTCGTTCATGGAACAGGAGCTACGCTCCACCTTCCTCCTTGCCAATGTGGCGTATTGTCACCGCTCTAATTTCTTGCGATGCAAGCAAGGTAAGCGGTCACTCCAAGCCTACGTCATGGAGCTCCAAAATCTCGAAGCCGCCATGGCCGGCGCGCCCCTCTCTGAGGACGTTAAGGTGACGGTCTTCATCGATGGTGTCCGCACGGGTCCGGTTCTGACGGAGCTCTTCCAGCGTCAGCCGAAAACCTTTAATGAGGCAGTCCACATCGCGATGTTGGAGGATCACTGTGTGCGCTCAGCGCAAGATCACACGCCTCATGTCGAAGCGAGCGAGGGTCCCACTCCGATGGAGGTCTCTCTTGCCGAATTGGCACGCCCTCACCGTACTCCACGCGCGGGTAGTCGCAGTTTCGGTTGTAATCAACGTGGTCACTTCCGTAGGAACTGTCCCACCAACCCGTGGAAGGTGACACGTGAAAAGAAGAACTCGGTGCGTCCGATTCTCAACAGCCTCGAGGCGACGGAGTCGTAAAACGGCGGCTCCCAGTAGGGGCGGGACGCCCTGCTGGGAGACTTCGCTCCTCTTCGAGGAAGGTGAGTCCCTCATCAACCTCTCCAAAGGAGCAAGTCCCTGGAACGACACTTCTGTTTCTCTCCGTGGCCACCGCGCGGTCTAACCTCGTGGTCGTCAGTGCCAGTGTGAAAGCGTACCCGGAACCGATGACGGTCCTGATTGATTCAGGGGCGTCGTTCAACTTTGCGACGAAAGCCAGTGTTGCTAGGAACAATGCATTGTATGCTAGTGCTTTAGAAGCCTCTAAGAGCAATACCAATGTATCTGTTCGCTTAGCGACTGGCTCCATCGTTTCTACACGCAAGGTTACCATACTCTTAAGCGTGAAGTTTGACGACTTCAATTCGATCGAGCCATTCATTGTCTTGGACATGGAAGACCGATAGGATCTTATTCTCGGCATGCATTGGCTTGCTAAGCCCGAGCCGTGGATAGATCGGTGTAGTCGCACCATCGGTGCCAGTCACAACCCCCTCGCGGACAGAGCCCTGGCGGGTCATGTCCCCTCCTCGTCCCGAGACTGGTTTGTACATGAGCACTGTGTGCCACGCGCCGATCGGCAATTTGCCGGCTCTTCTGAGGTCCTGCAACTGCCGTCAGCATCACCCCTACGAGCGCGGGAGCTCGAGGTCGGTGATGGCGAAGACCTGCAGGATCCTAGAACCCCTCCAGTTGGAAGGCAAGGTTCTGCAGTTTGCAACCATGTTGCATATGTCCAAGGGACAGTAACGCTTCAAGGCGCGGACGCTGTAACAGCTCGCGCAGGAAAGGGTGGTAGCGTCCGAGCTCCCCCTACGCAAAGCGTTGCGGCTGGTTCAGCCCCCGTTGAGGAATGCGCTGGAGTTGTGGCTCGCGCAAACAAGCGTGGTCGAGTTGGGGCTCCCACTACGCAAGGCGTTGTAGCTGGGCAGCTCGCGCAACGGAAGACGCTCGCGCTGGGGCTCGCGCAACCACGTTTGGTCGAGCAGGGGCTCCCATTAGCAGGGCCGTCAAGGGTGACAGGGTGACAAGCACGCCCAAGGCAGAGGCATCTAGCCGCGATGCGGATTCCGCGGCTGAGGACAGGGTCCCTCAATCAATTGTCGCCTTTATGGGCGAACCCAAGGTGGGGGAAGCTCTGATCCCCTTGGCGACAGTAGCGGAGCTACTTGAGCTCGAGGAGCTCTCTTATGTCGAGGTTTTGGACTCTCTCAAGGCGGGAGAGTTGGCAGAAGTGGTTCTACTTCGCTCACACGGTGGCTCATTGGAGCTCAACTCCTCTTCAGTCATGATCTCCGAGGGTTTGGAGGACAAACGAACCTCTAGGAGATATAAGCCACCTATACCCTCACCAACCACCCGCTGGGTGGATTGATGCCAGTACTAGTGACTTAGTAATGAATCCTATCCTGGCTATTTTGCCCCTACCATTTCAAGGTTTTTTGCGTGAGCCTAAGATCTCTCTCGGACAGGGTATAGCCCCCCTCATTACACTACGGGGGTTATCGAAACGGGATATACTAATGGATATTCCCCTCTCCGGCCTATGCGCAAATTCGTCCCACGATGGTGATCGATCCACTAACCTCCCGGTCCCAGCGTCAGGGTGTGACCACTGGTCCACTGGGATCGGTATGAACCTCTAGGAGGCAGACGCGGTATGGCGCTGCTACCCCCTTCTGAAGGTGTTTTCGGATGTCGTTAGCGACGACCCGCCCTCGGTCCATCCCCCGAATCGGGGCGTGCGGCATGAGATTGACTTAGTGCCAGGCACCAAGTTTTGTACCACGCGGCAGTGGTCGCTTCCGAAGTAACAGGTCGACGCCATCGATGCCTTCTTCGGGGCGAAGCATGCCGCTGGCATGGTGCGTGAATCCAAGTCGCCACCCTCGTTTCCCGACGTTCTGTGTGCGCAAGCCCAACGGGAAGTGGCGCATGGTGCATGCCTTCAACTTGAATGCGGCAACCATTCCGGCATCAACGCGTATTATCCAAAAGGATGTGTTCCAGAACAACATGGCAGGTTGCACGGTCTTTAGTGCGCTCGACATGGTCGACGGCTATTATCAGCTACTGATGCGCGAGTCCGATATTCCGCTCACGGCGGTAAGTACCCCCAGCAGGATGCTGTGGGAGTGGTTGGTGATGCACCAGGGGCTGTCCAACGCACCCGCCACGTTTAACCGCCTCGTGACGCAGCTCTTCCGGCCGATGCGGCACTTTGTACAGACGTACTTCGACGACATCTTCGTGCACAGCCGTGCGTCTGAATGCAAGACTGCCGTCGAACCCCATCTCGGTCACCTCCGTGAGGGCCTCTTGTGCATGCGTGCGAATCGTCCCTACGCGAACATCAACAAGTGCATCTTCGGAGCCGAAGCGATCTCCTTTTTGGGCTGTTTCCTTGGAAAGGACGGTTCCGTGCGGACCCGGAGAAGGTGTGTGCCATTGCAAAGTGACCAGTGCCCGTCTGGCAGAAGGACCTGCGTAAATGGCTCGGCCTGGCCAACTACTTGCACATGTATAGTGGCAATTACGCCGATATGGCAAGGCCACTGACGAATCTTCTCCAGAAGGATGCCGTGTGGTCATGGACCTCGGAAGCTCAACAGGCTTTTGAAGCCATCAATGGCAGTCTCCAGAGCGCTCCGATTTTGGCTCTACCCGACGAGGATCGGCATTTCAGCGTGGTATGCGATGCCTCCGACTTTGCCATTGGTTGTGTCCTGCTACAGGCGGATGCCGAGGGCCGTGAGAGGGTAGTCTCTTCCAATCACGCCAATTGAAGGCGGCGGAAAAGAACTATCCTGTCCGCGACAAAGAACTGTTGACGATGAGGTACGCCTTGGTCAAGTTTCGGGTGCACCTACTAGGTAAAAAAACCTTTGTGGTCTACACAGATCATGCCTCGTTGAGGACGGCGACGTCGTCGCCTCACCTCTCTCAGCGCATGGCGCGGTGGCTTTCTTTCTTCGCCGAGTACAATGTTACGGTGGAATACAAGCCGGGAAAGCAGAATGTTCTCGCGGACGCGCTGTCTCGGCGGCCAGATTATGAGTTGGCGCATCTGGCCTACCTCGCGTCACTGATCTATGAGCTTATTCGCGAGGCGTATGTCCGTGATGACAACCTTGCAGGTCCGGTGGAGGCGCTGAGCGTTCCGAACAAGACTGTCGGGCTCACGGCGCGACAGCGCTCACGCTTGCATCGCTACTCAGTAGTAGAGGGTTTGCTCTACTACCATGTAGACGTCGACGATGAACCTCGCATAGTCGTTCCCAACGACGAGGATCTGTGTCATCGTGCCCTCTATGAGGCGCATGACCCGCCGCTGAACGGCCATCTGGGGCGGGAGAAGACATATACGTCTGTGGCCCGCAACTTCTGGTGGCCCCACATGTATAAATGGGTACGTAAATACGTACAGACATGTGAGATGTGTCCGCGTGTCAAACCCGCGCCCTCGGCGTCCGCTCCTTTGATGAGCTTGCCGGTTCCGGCGGATTGCTGGCGCTCCGTGAGCATGGACTTCATCTTTGAGATCCCAGCCGACGCGCGTGGCCTCACTGGCATATTGGTTTTTGTGTGCCGCCTCAGCAAGATGGCGCGGCTGGCCGCTATGCGTAAGAGCGTGACCGCGCCTCAGGCGGCTCAGCTCTGTGTGGACAATGTCTTTCGTCATCACGGACTCCCGGAGGCCTTCGTGAGTGACAGAGACCCACGGTTCGTTTCCCACTTTTGGCAACACCTCTTCCGCCTCCTAGGCACGAGGTTGGACATGTCCACAGCGGACCATCCTCAGACCGACGGTCAGACTGAGCGGGTGAACAGAGTTCTAAATACGATCTTCGGAGTGTCTGCGCTGCAGAACCCACCAGGTGGAGCACGCTCCTTCCACAGGTGGTGTTTGCGCTTAACAATGCAGTGTATTCATCCACGGGTTTCACTCCGTTCTACGTGAATGGGCTGCGGCACCCGCGTACGCCGCTGACGTTGCCGTCGGCGTCAAATCTGGGTGGGGGAGAGGCTAATGCCGAAGCCCCAAGGGGCCTCCAAGGCGTAAGAACGCCCGTAAAACGGAATCTGCTCTCGTTCATCGAGACTGGCGAGGCTGTCAGACAGCGGGTGCGTGACGTTATGGCGGCCGCCCAAGACGCTCAGAAGGATCCGAGTGATCGCGAAGGGCGTAAGAACACGCAAGTGTTTCAACTGGGAGACCCAGTCTTATTAAACGCTAATAGTCTTCCTACGCAGGCGGTCTCCGCCGTGGGCAGCACCAAGCTGCGACCTCGCTTCGTGGGACCGTTCACGGTCATTGGGGGCACGGCCACGCCTACACGCTGGACTTGCCATCGTCCATGACCACACATCCGACGTTCTACGTCGGCTTGCTCAAGCCCTATCGCTCGGCAGGGGCTGCTGTGCCTGAGGGGTCGACGGCATCGCCGAGTACTGTCGGAAGGCGTCCGCCATCACCCGAACGAACTGTTCCGAGGGAACCTGGGCAGGCGAGGGAGTCGGAGCGGCAGCTAGAGCCGCTACGCGGCGTGCGTCTTGCGTCTCCAAGCGGTCCTCCCAGTCATACAGACTACGGATCCAGGCACGGTGCCTCCCCAAGTCTTGGCGCACCGCTCCGTTGTTCTCCTCGACTTGCGAATATCGGTCCCGCAGGCGGTCGACTTCGTCACCAAGACGGCATATCTGCCCAGGCAACCCCCCACATGGTCTCGCAGACGGTCTGAGT
The DNA here is from genome assembly GCA_030267785.1 of Phytophthora fragariaefolia. Lineage (NCBI taxonomy): Eukaryota > Oomycota > Peronosporomycetes > Peronosporales > Peronosporaceae > Phytophthora > Phytophthora fragariaefolia. The sequence continues at coordinate 15,727 of BSXT01000299.1, forward strand.
CCCGGCGGACATCCTGGAGCCTCTCCATGTGGGTCTCCACTTTTTGGACGCGAGCGCGCAGCGCCACCATCTCAGTCCGCTGGTAATCCAGCAGTCGTTGACAGGACTCCAAACCGACCAGAAGGCTCTCCAGGTCAGGACGAGGGCCAGTCGGTCGACGCTGTGCGTCCTGGTCGGACATCACTCCCGTTGAGGGCTCCACCACCTCTGCTTGGTAGCGAGGGCACCTTCTATTACCATGTCGAGAAGTTATTGAAGCGCCGGGGGCATAGCGGTCAGTACCAGTACCTGGTGAAGTGGCGTGGCAACCCGAGTAGTCGAAACTCGTGGAAGCCTGGGGCTCGCCTCGAAGAGGACTGCGCCGACCTCGTGGCCGCTTTTGAGAGCTCCCACCAACCTGGTCGGCGCTGACAGGGCCGAGAACACTCCTTGGCTCTATCGGCTGCGACTGCCACGACTACTGGATCTTCTAAAAAACCTCTTCGAGGATAACACCAGGCATGGGTTTGTGCCGTTCATGGAAGAGGCCCACCCAAGTGTCGTCAGCAATCATCTTCGCCATGCGACACCGAAGCCGACGCTGGCCCATCCAATCAATCCGAAAACGGAGCGTTCAAGAACTCGGGCTCGGGGTAGCCCAAGTGGTGCAACGACCCCTCGAACTCCGTCTCGCTCAGTTGACGGGCAAAACGGCTATCCGACAGGAGCACGACTGGACACTTGTCGCATTGCGGCGCGCCTGGGCCAGGCATCCGACTCTGGCGAAGATGCGCGCAGTACTCTTCCCGAGTCCGATATCACAACGCGAGTAGTTGTTCGCGCGTGTGGGGGGCAGGTGTTTCGCGTTCGCACTTGGCACCCATCGTCTGCGAAGCAGCCTGGCGGGAATGCTCGCTCAAGTGCTGTCGATTTTCGGGCTGCAACAGCTTGGGAGGGACCCCCTCATCGATACCAGCATTGATTATGACCTGGGGCTCCGATGTTGCCGGAGGCGGGTCGTCTCGGCGAGACAGGGCTTCCTCCAAGGCACGGGCATGGGTTATGGCCGCCACAGTCTTCGGAGACATCGGGCTACCCGGGGGAAGAACTCGCTGCTCATCAGTGAGTGGCGGCGAGGACCCAGATTCCTCGACCTCACGCCCCTCGCGGTCCATGTCGGGTTCCGACTCTTCATAGTCTAGCCGGAGAGACGGGTCCGGCGACGGGCTTCGCTTCGGCGGGGGCGTAGTCGCGGAGGTTGCGGAAGCCGCATGACCTGCCGGCGATGCTTGGGCTCTAGGAGCCTGTGAGGCGTCGCCAGCCGGCGAGTCGGCGCCAATGACAAGCGCTGGGTTCAGAGTGTCCGTGTCGGACGAGTCACTGGTCATCTCCTCGTGAGGACCCGGCAACAGCACATCGGTGGGTTTCGGAGGCAGCCGCAGGGTCCTGCGGGCCTCCTTCGGGGCGTTCTTCTTCGGAAGCTGCTTGGCAGTTGGTTTCTTCACCGTGGGCTTCTTCGGCACAGGCTTCGGCGAAGGGATCGTCTTCGTCGTCTTCCGCGTGTGCTTCTTAGAAGCGGATGTCTTCTTCTTCTTCTGGGCAGCAGGGGTCGTTAGCTTCGGGGAAGCGGGTGGCTTCCCCTCCGCCTCCGCACCGATGGTCGGCTTCTCGGGCGCGGGCGTCTTCTTCTCTTCGTTCACGTCATTCGTGTGCTTCTTGGAAGCCGAGTCCTCTTCGTCGTCGCCGGGTCACCCGAGTGCTTCTTGGAAGCAGGCGTCGGAGGCTTCGCCTCCGTCTCGCTCAGACTGGGTGCGTCGGCGTCGTGCTCAGCAGGGCCAGCAGCCCCAAGGGCGTCGGGGGCGGTCCGCAAGATCATCTGGGTCTCCGTCGTCATGCCCGGTGGGCCAGTGATGCGCGGCTTGTGCTCGTGAGAGCGTGAATTGTCGAATTGGGCCGTGCCCGTGATTCCGCTGGATTTCACCATGAGGACAGGTGCTTCCCGTTTGGGTGAGGGAGGGTGTAATGGGGACAGAATTGGGCATTGCCCTTTCAAGGAAAAGGGATGTTCTCTGGTGTGAACCACACCGGCCGGTGTGGTTCACTAGAACTGAGTGTCACACACCACGACGGGTACTGTGTACCAGGGTCTCTTCGATATAATATTCCGCGTAGACCTCCCCCAAGTAATATGTCGAGTTAGGGGTCGGTCGTACCTAAGGGACGACAGTTCACGGGAGCCAACCGCTGAGGACGATCGCCATTTAGGCAAGGCTTCAGTATACAGATAGAAAGCAGCAGATATATACTTGTGAGTGTTATTAATACAAGTCAGTTTTACTCTAACCTACAAGTGTGCAAGTCTATTTAATACTCGGTATTAAAGGAGACCGATAAGGCAGGGCCTTTTGCATCGGAGACAACAGAGACGCCAGGCGTCTGTTGTGGTTAGCGTATTATGCTTCCTCTTAGCTATTGTGCGTGTGACCCGTCACATACCTCAACCGCAATGGCATCAAACATGAGAAGACTGTGCCATACACGCCTCAGCAGAATGGTCTGGCTGAGCGGATGAACCGGAGCCTGGTGGAGATGGCACGTTGCATACTTTACCATGAAGGCATCGACAAGAGATGGTTGGCAGAATCGGTCAACACTGCTGCGTGGATTATCAACCGGATCCCCAATTCGGTGAACATCAAAACAACATACGAGATTGTGAACAAGGCCAAGCCACAACTCAAGCACCTCATGGTTTTCGGATCTCTAGGGTACGCGCATATCCCGGATGAGAAGCGTTTAAAACTGGATGCCATGGCCTTTAGCGAATGTCGTCTGCATGCTGCTCCAGAGTTTGTATGGACTCAAGCAGGCATGACGGGTATGGAACGAAACGATCGCCAAGCACCTCAAAAGCATGGGATTCAAGCCTGCATACGCCGACCCTTGTGTCTACACGAGAGGCGAGGGTGAAGAAGAATGCATCGTGTGTCTCTACGTGGACGACATGCTGATCGCATCAAGACCGTAAACTGTGATTGCGTCTGTGAAGGCTAGAATAACGGAGAAGTTCCGGATCAAGGACTTGAGAAAGGCTCGTTTCATTCTCGGCATTGAGATCGACTACGACATGGAACGAAGAACGTTGGGCATCCGTCAGAAAGCATACACCGAGTCAATCATCAAGATGTTTGGCCAAGAGAATGCGAAACCATGCCTAACACCACTGGAACCAGGTGTGGATTTGACCAGGGCCGACGTGCCCCAGACCGAAGATGACAAGGTCAAGATGAAGGCGAAGCCTTATCGGTCGCTTGTGGGAAGCCTGATGTACCTGGCGTGTGGAATGCGACCTGACATTTCGGTTGCAGTCGCCAAACTCAGCCGTTTCCTGGAGAACATCGGAGAAAAACATTGGGACACTGGTATCAAGGTAGTGGATGAGCGTATCGCCCAAGCTCACAACGAGGAGAAGTGGATTGCCGATTTAAAAACCTACCTGCGAGGCGATCTGGCCGATCTGGTAGCGGAAGAAGCGAAAGTCTGCTCCAAGATCGCGACCGATTACGAAGTGGACGATGACGAGCTTCTGTTGTATTGCCCGACGACGGCCCCGTCCAGTGGGGATCGCGATCTGATCGCGCGACTGGTTGTGCCTGAGACCCTGCATCAAGACTTCCTACATCATTATCATACGAGCTTGAAGGGAGGGCATCAGGGCATCGAGCGTACCTATCAGCGGATCAGACCGTATTTCCAATGGCGAGGCCTCTATCGCAGCGTTCAGCGCTACGTGGGAGAGTGCATTGACTGTGAGACTAGGAAGGGGCGGCCGGTTATCAGAGGCCCGTCACCGGGGAATTTGCAGGCGACGTACCATTTTCAGATCGTGGCCATGGATCACATCCCGTCGCTGCCGAAGTCGTTCAAAGGGAACACGGAGTTGTTGATCTGGGTCGACTTGTGGGTATGTGATCGCGAAAGCGAGCGCTTCTCGGAGGTCTCAAACGATAGCGGAGAATTACGAAGAATGTGTGTTCCGACGCTTCGGCGCGAGTGAGACTATCAGGCACGATCGTGAACCCGGGTTTATGGCCGACTTTTCCGGGCCTTCAACCGAATAGTGGGACAAGGCAAAGGGCTACTATGGCGTACCGCCCACGAGCCAATGGGACGGCAGAACGGATAGTGCAGACTTTAACACGCTCGGTGAAGATGCATGTCGCAGATGTGAACCAGCGGGATTGGGACGAGTATGCAGCGCGACTATTGTTCGCCCTCAACACCGTCCAAGACCGCGTCCGGGTGACACATCGTTCTATTTGACTCACGGCTGACATCCCCGGACGACGTTGGAAGGATCACTGGCCTTGGCCAGCACTCACCGGTGATACCCCCCCCGGAACCCGCGGAGGTGGCGGTATCATGTACAGGCTCACTATCAACGCGCGCGAGAGAAAGTGAGGGAGCGGCTACGTGAAGCCATACGCGAGCGGGCCGACCAGCATAACGAGCAAGCCATCCCGCACGGCATTGAGGCTGGCGTACAAGTACTTGGATCGCGTCAAAGAAGGCTTTCCGAGGCTCTGAGATTGTAGGGGATTACGCCGCAAGGATCACGATCGTGGGGGCAGAATATCGCCTATTCCCGATCGTGCATGTGCCCAAGTTGAAGCCGGTCAAGCATTTCCCTGATCGCCCTCGAGTGGAACTCGTACGTCTGAGGCAGATTGCCTCGATCTCGATGAGGCATTGCTACCTGAAGACAGCTGGGAAGCGATGCTGGCCGAGGATGAGTTCGAAGTAGACCGAATTGTGGACGTTAGATCAGGTAGATGTACGAGATACGGCCGTGTGCACCGCGAATTCCTGGTCTATTGGAAGGGCTACCCGAAACCACCATAGGTGGATGAGGCTGATTTGAATTGTGGGGCGTTACTTCAAGAATTTGAGCGCAAGATAGCCGATCGTAATCGGTTCCAAGTAATGCAGTCATGCGAGGAGGAGGAGGAGTCTAACATCGAAATGGTCGTCGTGAGAGGGAAACGGTTTGAAAGCAGGCGGGATGGCCGCTTGTTGGGTGGAGAGGATGTATGTGAGTGAGTGGGGGATCGGGACTTTATGCAGCCTGATCCAAACAAGGAGCTTAGAAAAAGTCAAGAAGGCAAAGGAGGTTGATTAATTTCGGCAGCCGAATGAGGGCTTAGATCGTGCTGATGATCGGACGAAACTTGCCACCTAAGCAGTCAATCTGGCGAGCGGGGTGATCCGGAATTCGATCTCGGTAATGGTTGCGCCAGGGTCTGCGATATCAACTATACGCAAGGCTTCAATTAGGTCACCGGGGGGCGGATTGGCATCCCCCCAGGGTACCAAGTAGCACGCTCGCCCGCCTGTGTGAAGTGAAAGAAAAAGGGATCAAGCAAAACGTCAATGTCCCAGTGTCCCGCCACAATGTCCCGCAAAATCTGTCTGAGGAAGGACTTCCAACGGGCACCTGCTCAAGACCATCGCTGCTATCGAGCAGTATAATACTGGGCAAGTGCGGGGGTGGCCTCACGCATGGCAGGCGAAATGGGCATGACGTGGGTAGACTTCCAGTACGTCGGGCGGTGCTCGTCCTCGAAAGCGATGTGAGCGGTCACGAGGGCCTCGAACTCGCCCATCATGTCGAACGACATGGGGACGATCGGGCTGTTCAACGCTTCACATGGCTGCCGGCTGAGCAGAGCGGTAAGGTTACCCCCGGTAACAACAGAATCAAACCAAGTCGTTTGTGACGGCGTCGAGGTTTGCGAGCGCCGAGGGTACAACCACCCGAGGGGGCAGCTGAATCGGCGGAAAAATGAGTCCACTGGCATCTCCAACGCCGAACACGCCAGCACGTCTGACAGCGGCCAAGGCGCAACTTCGGAGGCCTGATACTGCCGTCGGGCGCGGTATCCAGGCAGCAATCGATCCCGGGGAATGCGGGTGACCGGCAGGGAGGCCAGAGCGGCATCGGAGACTAACTGGTTATGGCCAGCCCCAGAGTTATTCGGCTCTCCGCACGTGATTTTCTCGCCGCCAGGATTGCCCTCAGATGGATCGCGGCCTCGCGCTGCACACGCTCGGCTCCGGCCGTTTGCGGAAGTAGGGATCGCTGGCGTGGACGCTGGTACGCTTGCTGGTCCCGTCAATTCAGTTCGATCAGCAGAGTCGGACTCGCCGGAGTCGTCGATAGCGATGAGACGGCTGGGGGTGCTTCCTCGGGAATCGGCGCGATCGCGCCGTCTCTGAGCGGACCGGGTCCGTGCCAGGACTGCGAGAACTTCATTCTCACTACTCTCTGCAGGAGGATCACTTGGCCGGCCAGAGCCCGTGGAGTGGTCGGACGGGGGGGGGCACCAGAACTGACCGATCCCGGGGTAGCATTTGGCGGCGGCGAGGAAGCGTGTGACGACCCCTGCCAAGCGGTGTTGCTGTGAGTCCCCCCGACTCCGCGAGCTCCCTCGTGGGCGACTAGCCGAACGGCGACGTGGTCCAGTTTGAGCGAGGGGGAGCGTTGCGGGCCCCAGATGAACCCCTCGCATATGATGAAGTGCGGGCACGCTGTCGCGGTCGCGCGGGGTTGTCGCTGGATGATCGGGAACGCGATCGGCGACGATTCCGTGAACGTGACGAGGCAGGTGGGGGCGAAGACGGCCGTGGCTGAATCAGCTTAACTAGCCCCGTGATCTGCCCGCAGATCTGATCAAGTTCGCGGGCGAGGCTGGCCTGTTCGGTTTCCGACGCTGATTGGGCGGCCCTTGCGGTGGCTATGTCCGCTACGAGGGCGCTATTGGCAGCCTGGAGACGTTGCGGTTCCGCGTGATCTACTTGTAAATCATTGACACACTGCTCAAGCCGCGCAATGGCGTTACGTGCGTTGTCGGTGTGCAACCCTATGCTAAAAGAAGTACGTAAGTGGAGCTAATACGTGGAAAGGGAGTCAAGTACGAGGAGTACTTACGGGCCGAAAGAACCGTCGCAACCTGATTGCGACTGGCGACTGCACGGTGCATCTCGTCAGTTGCAGTAGACAGCTTCGCTGTCAGGCAATCGACCTCGTCACGAAGCCAGTCTCGGGCAGCTTCTGTTCGCTGCAGTCGAGCCTGGAGCAGGTCGCGTTGACGATCCCGCACGTCGCGAAGTCCGCCGGCTCGGCGCTCGAGTGCGTCGACCTGGCGACAAAGCTTGGAAACCGAGCTTTCCAACGCCAGTTGGGACGCTTCCAATACACGGTTAGTGTCGCAGGACTGCTGAAGTTCGACGGCCATTGTTTCTCGATCCGCCCGACCCTTGGCCACTTCTGCCTCTAAAAGTTGGATGGATCGCGAAGAATGGGTAGATGCAGCAACAATGGAGGACTTGAGGGCTGCTACCTGAAATTCCAATTGGTCGATCTCGTCGTGGAAGTCCTTGACAGCGTCCTCATGGACCCGCTGCTGTAAAGCGAGGCGCTCCCGCGCTTCGCTGATCTCTCTTGCATTGTCTAAACGCTCAGCCAAAGCGTTTTGGCAATCCGCGAGGCTGGTCCGCATGGTGGCCAGTGTGTTCCGCAGAATGTCATAGCGCTGCTGGAAGAAACGAACAAAAGGCGGCGCAGCCTCTGCGGCCCCTCGCAACTCAGCTTCCAACGCCTCCACTCGATGTGTCGAAGCTAGATACGCATCTTGCAGAGCAGCATGGTCGGCGCGCAATGCTTCATACGCCCCCGTACGCTCCAGAGCGGTAGACAGAATTCCTAGAGCCGAGCGCAGGCTGTTCGGCTCCGCACCGACCGGAGCAAGATCGACGACAGGGGCCATGAAACCACTTGACGGACGGGTACGGAAAGGCGACGCTGTAGTCGAGGTGGTATTGAGGCTTGAAGGGCGGGAATGCCGACATGTGGCTGGAGCAAGGGGAAGATATGTTCTCTGGACGAAGGAATGAATGGTTGGCTTCCGGCGTGCCAATCTCGAAATGTGCGCTCTGCGATGGCTGTTGTGCAGCCTCCCAGACTGCAGGGGGCGGCTGTGGCATAGCGGGATTGCTAGCTCAGCGATGAGGTTGATATGTGGCGACGCGATCGAGTGATGGGAGGCGATCGGCGATGGGTGCAGACCAAGTTCGCGGTACGTTCCCATTTAAGACAAATTTTACGGGTGGAGTTAAGTATCCGGATACCGGTAGGTACCGAGAAGATGGTACAGTCGCCGATCTGATCGACATGGGCGCATACCGATCTAACTGTGTAACGGGGTTACACAAGTGTGGCATACACACCTTGGGTGAACGTACACCAAGTGTGTATGACACATATTAACAAGATCAGTACTTGGTATTAACCAAATATCAGTACGGGATCCGAAAACGATAACAAAGAAACCGTAGGTGGCTCGTGAGCCAGTCAGCATGCATTTTATTAGGAGTCACTATGCTAGATAGTGAATTGCATATGTTTGCACCGTACGGCTTGCCGTACTTAAGGCAGTTAATAAAATCAATTTGGAAAAAGACACGTAGCGTCTAGTCAAATCAGTTTGGAAAAAGACACGTAGCGTCTTGTTGCCTTGGAGCTAAGCCTTTAGGCTCTAGGAGTCCGTAGATAGGGATCGTACCGACTCGTACTCAAACTCGGTGAGTCTACGTCTTCCTCTGACGCACGCTACGGCAGCCCCGCTGCACTTGGTAGCACTTGTAGTCAATCCGACACCTGAGTCTGAGAGACTGACCCCCTGTGAGGATGGAGCAGTTTGCTCATCTGCCTCCGAGCCAACAAGACGAGCTTAAAAAGCTTATTTCTTTGTTGGGCCCGTATGGCGTTTCCCACCTTGTCTCGCAAGGACCAGACGCGGTCATCGCGCACCTGGAGGTGTTTTCAAGTTATGAGAATGCTATGTTGGAGCACCTCCAACAGAGAATGACGGCGGTCACGGCGTCTGCGATGCCCATGACTACGTCGATGAGCAGGGCAAGCCCAAGCCACTCATGGTGAGTGTGAAGATCTTCGAAGGGAAGGAAGGGGAGAGCTTGTTGCTCTGGGTCCGTGAGCTGGAGATGGCGATGGGCTCAGCCTTGCTCAAGACGGAGCAACAGCACGTAGCGCTTGCCATCTCGAAGCCGGGTGGGCGAACTCACGTGCGGAACGTCGGTGGAGACGTCATTCCCGACATGGGAACAGCTGAAGCAGCAACTCTCGTGAGTATTCGCTCCGCCTAACCAGGCTTACCGCGTTCGCTCACGCTTCTTGGCTACCCTCCAGGGTACGAAGGAGCTTGTGGACTACGTCCAAGAGTTGCGAACTCTGATTGCCGGTATGACAGTCGACCCTTTGCCCGAGGCAGTCACCATGACGGTGTTTATGGAGGGCCTGCGGACGGGCGTGGCCCGGACGGAAGTCTTCCGTACCGATCCTACCTCTTTTGAAGAGGCTATGAACGTGGCATTGAATACCGAGTTCAATTTTAAGTCGTCTCGGCTTGGATGGAACTCGTCATACGCTAATCCATCGTCGGGTCCCGAGCCCATGGATCTCAGCTACGCTGAGGATGAAGAAGCTGAGCTTCTTGCTGCGGAGCAGCGTAGAGGCATCCGGCGATGCTTTGTATGTGTCGACACGCGCCATCTACGGGCCGGTTGCCCTGTGCGTAACCGCCGCCAGGCTCCTTTGAGCACCTGCTTAGGGCCAGCACTCTGGTTCGTTTCGGGGAAACGAGAAGTCCCAGTAGGCGCGGGGCGGCCTATTGGGGAAGACATAAGTTCTGTAGAGCCTCAGGGAGGTGGAGGTCAGCAGGGCTTAGACCCGAAGAGTGCAGTGCTTTCTAACACGCAACGTGTTTGCAAGCCTGGCTTGCTAGTCGTTCAAGCGACTATCAAAGGCTTTGAGAAGCAGTGGACAATATTGGCCGACTCGGGGGCATTGGGCAACTACGCCCGGCCCTCTGTGACGAGGTCGGTGAAACCTTTTACGCCCAGGTGTATACCGATAGCCCAGAAAGGGTAGACGAGCAAACCTTTTTGGGAACGTAAACCCTGAACGCAGATTTCCTTGAACGCAGGTTCTGGGAAAATGCGGCCAGGGTGGCGTGGCACCTTGTGAATCCCTATCGGTGTCGTTTATCTTCGGGGAGCCTGGATCGATCACCAGGTGAGTTGTCGGTGAGGTTGAAAGCCTTGAGTTCGTTGAGCGTAACGTTCACTTGTCTGAACGCACTTTTCTGAAATGGCTGAAGTTCGAAGCGTGGGTGAAGGATCAGGGTTACTACCACAAGTTAGAACCCCAGAAATATACACCACTTTCAGATAACCAATACAAA
>BSXT01000300.1:0-22502 GCA_030267785.1 Phytophthora fragariaefolia
CGCCACCTCCGCTTGCGGTGCTTCCGGAGTCTGACCCCATTGGGAAATCCGGAAGGAGGAGTATTTCTCCGGAAGGGCAGCCCCGTGGCTACGTGCTATACACCTGGGCGAAAAAGGCGCTCACCCGCCTCGCCGCAGCTGGTGCGCGGCCTGGATTTGGTAGTCCATAGGATTTCACCGAGTTGTTTATATTTTATTGATTGAGATCTAGGGTGTTGACTGCTAACCAACCTTCTAACCGTGGTTGATATGGCTGGAAGTGGAAGCAGGAAGAAGGAAGGGCGACGGCAGCTGGCGGAGTCTGAACCAAGCCGGCAGTCGCGCCGAGTCGCCAACTTGGAAGTTGAGCCGCACCGGTCTCTGGAAGACGTCGGCGCGACGCCCGGAAGGCCAGACTCAACGTGCGGGTGGTCGTTGTTTCGGTTGTAACCACCCTGGTCACTTCCGTCGGAACTGCCCCACCAACCCGTGGAAGACGACACTCGACAAGAAGCACTCGGTGCGTCCGGCTCTCAATAGCCTCGAGGCGACGGGGTCGGAAAACGGCGACTCCCAGTAGAGTCGGGACGCCCTGCTGGGAGACTTCGCTCCTCTGTGAGGGAGGTGAGTTCCTCACCAGCCTCGCAAAAGGAGCAAGTCCCTGGGACGACACTTCTATGTCTCTCCGTGGCCGCCGCGCGGTCTAACCTAGTGGTCGTCACTGCCAGCGTGAAAGGGTACCCGGAACCGATGACGGTTCTGATCGATTCAGGAGCGTCGTTCAACTTTGCGACGAAAGACAGTGTGGCTAGGAACAATGCATTGTATGCTAGTGCTTTAGAAGCCTCTAAGAGCAATACCAATGTATCCGTTCGCTTAGCGACTGGCTCCATCATGTCTACACGCAAGGTTACCATACCCTTAAACGTGAAGTTTGAGATTTTATATTTTTAAATCAATTTGTACATTATTAAAAAATTTCACTTTTTAAAAAAATAATTTAAAATTATCCTGATTTTTGCTGTACTATTTTGATTTTTTTAAAAAACCTTTTTTAGTTAAAGTTAACCCTTTCGACTTCGACTCGGTCGAACCGTTCATTGTCTTGGACATGGATGATCGATACGATCTTATCCTTGGCATGCCTTGGCTGGCTAAGCACGGGCCGTGGATAGATTGGCATAGTCGCACCATCGGTGCCAGCCACAACCCCCTCGTGAACAGAGCCCTGGTGGGTCATGTCCCCTCCTCTTCCCGAGATGGGTTTGTGCATGAGCACCGTGTGCCACGCGATGAGCGGCAGTTTGCCGGGTCTTCAGAAGTCCTGGAATTGCCAGCGGTATCGCCTCCTCGAGCGCGGGAGCCCGAGGTGGGTGATGGAGAAAAGCCGCAGGATCCTGATACCTCCCCGATGGGACGGCACGGTTCTGCAGTTTGCAACCAAGTTGCATGTGTCCAGAGGACAATGACGACTTAAGGCGCGGACGCTGCAACAGCTCGCGCAGGAAGGGGTGGTAGCGTCCGAGCTCCCCCTACGCAAAGCGTGGCAGCTGGTTCAGCCCACCTCGAGGAAGGCGCTGGAGTTGTTACTCGCGCAAACAAGAGTGGTCGAGCCGGAACTCCCACTACGTAAGGCGTTGTAGCTGGTTCAGCTCGCGCGACGGAAGGTGCTGGAGCTTGTGCTCGCGCAACCACGGGTGGTCGAGCAGGGGCCACCACTAGCAAGGCCATGAGGGGTGACAAGGTCACAAGCTCGCCCAAGGCAGAGGCGTCTAGCCGCGATGCGGATTCCGCGGCTGAGGACAGGGTTCCTCAAGTGCTCGACGTGTTTACGGGCGAACCCAAGGTGGGGGAGGTGCTGACCCCCTTGCCGACAGTAGCGGAGCTACTTGAGCTCGAGGAGCTTTCTTATGTCGAGTTCTTGGACTCTCTCAAGGCAGGAGAGTTGGCAGAAGTGGTTCTACTTCGCCCAGAAGGTGGCGCACTGGAGCTCAACTCCTCTTCAGTCATGGACTCCGAGGTTTTGGAGAACGAACGAACCTCTAGGAGGCAGACGCGGTATGGCGCTGCCACTTTGAAGGACCCCTCGGATCCGTATTATCCTCTTCTGAAGGAGTTTTCTGATGTCGTTAGCGACGACTCACCCTCGGTCCTTCCCCCGGATCGGGGTGTTCGGCATGAGATTGATTTAGTGCCCGGCACTAAGTATTGTACCACGCGGCAGTGGCCGCTTCCGAAGGAACAGGTCGACGTCATCGACGCCTTCTTCGCGGCGAAGCATGCCGCTGGCATGGTGTGTGAATCAAAGTCACCACACTCGTCTCCGACGTTCTGTGTGCGCAAATCCAACGGGAAGTGGCGCATGGTGCACGCTTTCAACAAGTTGAACGCGGCCACCAACCCAGCGTCGACGCCTATCCCTCGAAAGGATGTGTTGCAGAACAACATGGCCGGATGCACGGTCTTTAGTGCGCTCGACATGGTCGACGGCTATTATCAGCTCCTGATGCGCGAATCCGATATTCCGCTTACTCAGTAAGTACCCCCAGCAGAATGCTGTGGGAGTGGTTGGTGATGCCCCAGGGCTGTCCAACGCACCCGCCACGTTTAATCGACTCGTGACGCAGCTCTTTCGGCCGATGCGGCACTTCGTACAGACGTACTTCGACGACATCTTCGTGCACAGCCGTGCGTCTGAAGGCAAGACTGCCGTCGAAGCCCATCTCGACCACCTCCGTGAGGTGCTCTTGTGCATGCGTGCGAATCACCTCTACGCGAACATCAACAAGTGCATCTTTGGGGCCGACGAGATCCCCTTTTTGGGCTGCTTCCTTGGGAAGGACGGTGTCCGTGCGGACCCGGAGAAGTTGTGCGCCATTGCACAATGGCCGGGCCCGTCTCCCAGAAGGACCTGCGTAAATGGCTCGGTCTGGCCAACTATTTGCACAAGTATAGTGCCAACTACGCCGATATGGCAAGGCCACTGACGAATCTTCTCAAGAAAGATGCCGTGTGGTCGTGGACCTCGGAAGCTTAACAGGCTTTTGAAGCCATCAAGAGCAGCCTCCAGAGCGCTCCGATTCTGGCTTCACCTGATGAGGATCGGCCCTTCAGCGTGGTATGCGATGCATCCGACTTTGCCATTGGCTGTGCCCTGTTACAGGTTGATGCCGAGGACCGTGAGCGGGTAGTCTCTTTCCAGTCGCGCCAACTGAAGGCGGCGGAAAAGAACTACCCTGTCCACGACAAAGACTTTTGGCGATGAACTACGCCTTGGTCAAGTTTCGGGTGCACCTGTTAGGTCAAAACCCTTTGTGATCTACACAGATCATGCCTCGTTGAGGACGGCGACGTCGTCGCCTCACCTCTCTCAGCGCATGGCGAGGTGGCTTTCCTTCTTTGCCGAGTACAACTTCACGGTGGAGTGCGAGCCAGGAAAGCAAAATGTCCTTGCGGACGCGCTCTCTCGGCGGCCGGATTACGAGCTGGCCTACCTGGAGTCACCGCTCTATGAGCTTATTCGCAAGGCGTATGCTGATGACGACGACCTTGCAGGTCTCGTGGAGGCGCTGGGCGTTCCCAACAAGATCGTCGAGCTCACGGCGCGACAGCGCTCACGTCTGCACCGCTACTCAGTAGTGGAGGGTTTGCTCTACTATCAAGTAGATAGCGGCGACGAGCCTCGGATAGTCGTTCCCAACGACGAGGACTTGCATCATCGTGTCCTCTATGAGGCTCATGACACGCCGCTTAGCGGTCATCTGGGGCGGGAGAAGACGTATACGTCAGTGGCCCGCAACTTCTGGTGGCCCCATATGAATAAATGGGTTCGTACATGTAAGTACGTACAGACATGTGAGACGTGTCAGCGTGTCAAACCCGCGCCCTTGGCGTCCGTTCCTTTGATGAGTTTGCCGGTTCCCGCGGATTGCTGGCGCTCCGTGAGCATGGACTTCATCTTTGAGCTTCCGGCCGACGCGCGTGGCCACACTGGCATATTGGTCTTTGTGTGTTGTTTTAGCAAAATGGTGCGACTGGCCGCTGTGCGGAAGAGCGTGACTGCGCCTCAGGCGACCCAGCTCTTTGTGGATAATGTCTTTCGACATCACGGCCTCCCCGAGGCCTTCGTGAGTGACAGAGACCCAAGGTTCGTGTCCCATTTTTGGCAACACCTCTTCCGCCTTTTATGCACGAGGTTGGATATGTCCACAGCGGACCACCCTCAGACCGACGGCCAGACGGAGCGGGTGAACAGAGTGCTGGAAGACACTCTTCGCAGTGTCTGCACTGCAGAACCCACTACGTGGAGCACACGGCTTCCCCAAGTGGAGTTTGCTCTTAATAATGCGGTGCATTCGTCCACGGGCTTCACTCCGTTCTATGTGAACGGACTGCGGCACCCGCGCACACCACTAACGTTGCCGCCTGCTTCAAATTTGGGCGGGGGAGAGGCTAACGCCGAGGATTCAAGGGGCCACCGCTCTCGTTCATCGAGACTGGTCAAGCTGTCCGACAGCGTGTTCGCGACGCTATGGCGGCAGCTCAAGACCGTCAGCAGGAAAACAGTGATCGCCATGGGCGGGCTAACACTCAGGTGTTTCAAGTGGGAGACCAAGTCTTTTAAAATGCCAAAAACCTGTCTATTGCTGCGGTGTCCGCGATCGGCAGCACGAAGCTGCGTCCTCGCTTCATCGGTCCGTTTACGGTTATCGGGGTCCATGGCCATGCGTACACTCTGGATTTGCCATCCGCTATGGCCACGCATCCGACGTTCTACGTTGGGCTGCTTAAGCCGTACCATCCGGCTGCGGCGATCGACCTCTCAGGTACTGCCCCGCCGAGTATTGACGAAGGGCACTCGCCATCACTTCCAGCAGTTCCTCCTTCGCAGGTACCGGGGCTGGGGCGGATCGCGCAACAAGATCCGCTTGGCGGCGCGCGTTGCTGTCCTCCAAGGTACCGACACGCGAGTAGAGAGTCCGGATCCAGCCGAGCTTCTCGGACAAGGAATGTCGCACCATCCCCTCGCATTGCGACAGCCGGCAACTCACCCGATCCAGGTCTTGACCAAGGTGGTCAACCTGCTCAGACAGCCCCTGCACACGGTGCCACAGGCGACGCAAGTCCTCGGGAACTTCTCGATCAGCCTCAGCGAGGGACGCGACGGTCTGAAGACGTTCACGTAGCGTCACCAAGTCCGCCCGCTGGGCATCCAGAAGTCGCTGACAGCTTTCCACGACCGACAGCAGTCCACCCCGACTCTCGGAACTTGATGCAGTCGGGTTGTCACCACGCGATCCTGGCCATGCGACGCGGAGCGTCTCGATCGGGCTCTCCACCGAGCTTCGCCTCCGCTTCTTGGTACTGAGGGTGTCCCCTACTTCCATGTCGAGAAGATAATGAGGCGCCGCGGGCGTATCGGAAACTACCAGTATCTGGTGAAGTGGCGCGGCTACTCTGATATCGATAGCTCATGGGAGCCAGGGAGTCGCCTTGAGGAGGACTGCGCCGACCTCGTCGTCGCTTTTGAGTAGTCCCGCGGAGCTGGTCGGCGCTTACGCAGCCGAGAACACTTCGAGGTTCTATCGGCTGCGACTGCCACGACTTTTGAATCTTCTGGATGACCTCTTCGAGGATGACAGGCGGGGTGGGCAAGTGCCGATCGAAGAACCGGGACTGCCATTGGCCATCAGCGACCATCTTCGCCATGCGAAAGCGAAGACGCCGCTGAGCCAGCCAGGCGATCCGATATGGCGAAGCCAGGAACTCGGGACAGGCATAGCCCAAGAAACGGAGCCAATCTTCGAACTCCCGTTCGTTGGTCTGGCGAGTTAGCTCAGTGTCATGCCAGAGCACGACGGTGCACTTGTCGCAGTGCGAGACCCCAGGACCAGGACACCGGCTCAGCCGAAGGTGTTCGCGATATTCGTCGAGCATCCAGTATCGCAATGCGAGCAGCTGCTCGCTGGTTCGCGGGGTTGACGCCTCGCGCTCACGCTTAGTGCCGCCGGCCTGCAAAGCCTCTTGTTGAGTACACTCACTGAGATGCGTTCGGTTGACGGGCTGCAGTTGTTCCGGTGGAACCCCCTCGTCGATACCGGTATTCGTGATGATCTGCTGCTCCGGCTCGACAGTAGACGCCGTGTCTCGAGGAGACTCGCGCCGAGCTTGGGCATCCACGCGAGCAACGATGGCGGCGGTCTTCGGGGTCATCGGACTGCCCGGATGGGTCACGCGTTGTTGCTCAGTGAGCTGCGGTGACGAGTTGGGGTCTGGGGCCTCCCCTTGCTCGCGTTCTTGATCCGACTCTGACTCCTCATAGTCCACCGGATCAGGACCATCTTCTGGTGGCGGCGAACGCTCCGGAGGAGTCCTGGCAGGCGGTGTCGCGCTCGCGGAGCTCTTCGGGTCCTGGGAGCCACTTGAGTTCACGAAGTCTTCCGCTTTGCGGGCGTCCGACGACAAATCCGGTCTGGGAATCGAAGCGTCCTCCACGGGAGCGGGTTCAGGCGCAGTGGTGTGCGCAGAGGCGGGTTCTCCTTCGCTGGGTTTAGTGGCTGGCGGAGCCGGGGAGCCCACAGTGGAGTCTTCATCTCCGGTGATCAGGTCGGGGTTGGGAGTGTCCGTGTCGGACTCACTGGGGGCAGGCTCCACGTAAGGGCCTGGCAGGCGCACCTCCGTGCGCTTGCTAGCCCTGGTCCGTCGCGTCGACTTGGCGCTTAGCGCCGTCGTGATGGCAGGCGCCTGCGCCTTCGTCGGTGTACACTTCTTCGTGTAGGATCCGCTTTCCGCCAAGGTGGCTCCGTTCACCCGCTGGGACGTCGTCTCCTTCGGCGAGGACCCCTCCGCGGAATGGGAGGCATCCTTTGTCGTGGCTTCGGTAACCCGTGGGGCTTTCTTGGTCGTGGCGTTCGACTTCGGCATGAGAGGTGCTGGTGTGCCCTGTGGGCGGCGCGTGCGCGTTCGAGTGCAGATTCGTCAATGAGCTGGTAGCTCACGTTGCCGCTAGATTTCCCCCTGGGACGGTACTTCCCGTTTGGGTGTGGGAGGGTGTAACGGGGCCAAACTGGCCGGGCCCTCCCCTTTCTCGGAAGAAGGAGATCTGACAGTCAGGGACTGATTGTTCTCCTGGGTGTATGACACAACAGCTGTGTGTGACACACCAGGACCTCCGAGTATAATATTCCATCGGGGGCGTCCCCAAGTTGTCACATTCCTGACCGAAGGCTCACCCATACTGAAGAGGTTAGGGGTCTCTCAAGCCAGTCATTCAAGGTAAACAATGATTCAGTATATAGATAGAAAGCAGTAGATAGCGATCTAAAAGGGAGTGTTATTAAATACAGTGCAGTTAGCATCTAACCTTGGAGTGTGTAAGTCGATTAGTACCGGGTACCAATAGCGACCGGGAAGGCCAGGCCTTCTACATACGGTAGTGCAGTGACGCCCGGCGTCTGCCCAGGTTAGCGCGTTACGCTTCCTTATCGCTACGGTGCGTGTGACTCCCGTCACATCAAGCGACCCTCCACGAACCTCGACGAACTTCTGGCAGCGCAGCTCCGAGCGACGCTCGATGTCGCCACCAAGACCGGCGCCGCGCCGACGGGCGTGAAGGTCGAGAGCGCCTCGGAAGCCCCCGCCCGCAATCGCCCTGGTGTGCGCTCCGAGCGGAAGGCGGCAACTGAAGGGGAGACACGGCATGGAGCGCAGCCGGACGCAGCAATGCGCGCGAAGCCTGCGAACGCCAAATCAGCGGAGCGAAAGGGGAGAGACGCCTCGTCCCAAAATAAAAAGTCAAAGAAGACCCCTAAGCACCGTGGCAGCTCGGATAAATCCGACTCCCACTCGAGCTCCGGAAGCAGCGACCAGGATCCCGATCATTCCGACAGCAGCTCGTTCGAAGATGTCGTCCCGAACGTCCCGACAGTTGCAGGCCCAGGCGGAACGATGTTCACCTTCCGACCGTACGTCAACGCGAGAGCGCTTGATGACTTCGACGAGAAGGCGGCGCTTGGAGTTCGGACGAGGTGGCTAGAGAGGTTCCAGAGTATCGCAGTGCAAGGCGGCTGGACGGACAAGGTCAAGATCTACGAGATGAAGCTGAAGTTGTCCGCCGCCTTCCGGAATTGGCGTACCAACCTCCGTCCGAAGGTGAGGCGAGGCTGGAAGAAGTTCCTGAGGAGTTCCGTGAGATGTATTGCAACACGAAGCCCTCAGACTCTGAACGCTACTACACGATGATGCAGAGGAAGGTCGAAAGCCCGCTGGAATTCTACTACCGCCTGAATAAGGTGGCGGATAAAGCGGGCATCGACTTTGACTCGCCGTCCAAGCAGCGGGAACGATGTTCACGAAGAAGCTTTTGGACTCACTTCTCCGAACGACACTCCAAGGCCAACGCATTCGGAAGCTACGGGATCTGGAATATGTGTTGAAACAACATGAAGAGATGACACAGGGAGATGGCTACGATGGCCCGCCTCCTAAACGTGACTTCCGGGCGGACAACGTTCCGCATGGCTGTTTTCAACCTAAGCGTTTCGGACGAGCTTACGTTGTTCAAGATTAAGGCAGTCCGGACGAAGAAGAAAATGACCGGGAAGTACGTTTACAGGATGTGGTGGAGGAAGTTCCCAATGTGCAATCGGTAGTCAACCCCGCCGTGGGGAGTGCACAGCCTGGAAGTGATCCTGGAAAGGATGGAGGCCAAGTACAAGACATATCAAGTGCCTTTTTCCGGATCATCGAGAACTCAGGATGGAGGCCCCCTACGAATGGAGAGTTTCGACCAGCACCCAGATCACCCCGTTTCGAAGACCGAAATCGCACCACGTTCTGTGAACGCTGCAATGATTTCGGATATTCTACTGAGAGCTGCTGGTCCGACCTCGAGTGTAACCGCTGTGGCCGCAAGGGGCACCCTGCTCGACTATGCAGAGTTCGACCCTGCTCGTTCTGTAAGAAGTTTCATGAAGACCAATGTGGAAGAAGTTTCAAGCAGTGAAGACACTCGCTCGTCAAGGTACACTGGATCTACCGTCCGCCATCCGAGGTTAACTTCTGGATGGGAACGCTGATTATGGGGAACATCAGTAAAACTAACAAGCCCGCTGGATGGGGATCCAAAACGCGTCGGGCTCAAGACGACCGCAGAATTATGTGTCTTAGTGTATGTTGGACCAGAGCTGAGGTGTAAGAGCCAAGATAACCATCAATGGATGACTGTGATTTCAGAAAATGAAAAATACCTTTCCGACCTACCACGACCCGACCAACCTCGTTGGAGAAGGATTGTCCGGACAATAACGACCGGGACGACCCGCCAGAATTTCGATTAGGACCAGGTCAACGGTATGGGTGGTGGGAAGAGCATGACTCTGATGAGACCAAGAAGGTAGCGAAGGTACATGGCGCTGTGAACAATTGTCGAACGGACATCCTTGTGGATTCCGGAGCGTCTGTTAGCATGATGAGTTTGGACCTTGCGCGTAGGCTCAAACTCCGTCTCAAGTTTAGCAAACAGCTCCGGGTGTCCGGACTCGGTGGAGTCCCACAATTATCACTGCAACTACGGAAGTGAAGATAACTCTGGGCCCACGAGGGGTCTATATTATGGAACTTTGGGTAGCGAATATTGACGAAGGTGTGGATGTACTCCTGGGAATGAACTTCATGTATTCTGCAGGCGTCAAGCTGTGTGCTCGAGAAGGACTGGTTAAGCCTCCGGACGAAGAGACAGTGTTACTAGCGGGACGGACTGCGGACCCCATGGGACGTGGTCTGGATCTGGCAGTCACTCCGAAAACGTGCCTGTACCTTGACTCCGGAGAATCAGCCGTCATCCGGATAGACTACGGCCAGAGTAACCCACAGCGCGAAGTTGTGTGGGCCGGCCAAGGAGACCGCTGGGTGACACAATTCATCTATGCGGCAAGATCATGGCCCGTCGCCGTTAAGCTGGTAAATATTTCGGACAAGACAGTCTGGATTGATTCTAGAACGGCCGTAGCCCGCATTGTGGAGTTTGGATTCTTCCCGGAGGCCGGAAGGAATGTGCGGCCGGGGTTGCGTCGGTAGAAGGAGTGGCAGGTGTTGGAAAACACAAACTCGAGGGAAGTCAGGAAGTGCGAGGAGAGGTTTGCCCAGCTGAGGCGGGAATCCGAACCGCCCTGCGTTCGGACTCCGGAATACCAATGACCCAAGAAGCTGTTGGTTAGATCGCCTGCTGGCTCAGCCCAAGTCCACATGGTACAACTGCAACCTAGTCCGAATGTCGAGGCGGAGAAGTCCCTGGCGAAGACGGATGTCCAGCTTTCGGAGACCGCATTTTCTGGGACTTCAGACTCAGAAAGCACCGAGGCACAAGAAGCTAAGTTGATCGAGGAAGTCAGAGATAGTCACGAGGATTCCGGAAGTTCATGAGAGATTTTGGAAGCCCGGGATCCAGTGATAGTCCTGGACAAGGACTCAGACTCGGATGACGAAGCGTTCTATGATGCGATCAGCTTTGACGGTGACAATGGGGGCGAAGATTCCCAGGAATCCGTTATGGCAGAACCTCAGACAGGGACGTGCTCAGGTCGACTTCTGCTACCGGTCCGATGACTGGAAAAGGAGTATGTGCGGTGTATGCTGATGAGTGCGGAGGAACTGAGTCTGGGGTCAGCGGATTACATCCACGAAGGGAGTGAATTACTCGCGAAACTTCGAGATGAGCTGGCTATGCTTCCGGAACTCCGGGAACTGAGTCCGAAATGGGACGTCGATAAGGCGGATGTTGGAGAATCCGGACGGACTACTCCAGCTGAGGATTAAAAACTCCGGACGCGTTTGAGGTATCACCACCGGATTTTTCTGGGGGACGGAAACGCTGCTCCGGCACCCGCACGAGGAGTGTGGTGTGACCTGGATGTTGGAGGTGCTAAACCCGTAGCACAACGCCCGAGCTGTATTGCCCCGCATCTGGCAATCAAGGTCTATGAGTTGCTGGAGAAACTTCTGGAGACCGGACTGATAGAGCATTCCGGATCGCCCTGGGCTTCCCCGATTGTGATTGTCAAGAGAAGAAGAATGGAGTGGACATACGGATATGCATCGAGTACCGTGTGGTGAATGGGTTCATTCAATTGTCCAACTACCCCCTACCTTTGATCGACGATCTGCTGATCGGCTTTGAGAGTGCAATGTGGTTTATGAGTTTGGACATGCGAGTGGATTCTGGGCCATCCGGATGACAGAGCGTGCGAAACTGATTTCGGCTTTCATTTGTCCGTTCGGACATTTTCAGTGGGTACGCATTCTTTTCGGACTCAAGAACGCCCCACTGGTATACCAGGCAGTAATTAGCAACTGCCTGTGGGGTTTCGTCAGGCTGTCTCCGGAAGATGAAGCCGAGGTTTATCAAGACGTCTTGGAGTTTCTGGGACTGGACCCATCCAAAAGGAAGAGTCCGGAAGCCAAGGCTCTGCCTTGACTGATACCGTGACTGTCTTCCAGAGGAATATTCCAGCTCCGGCCAGTAGGGGTCCGATCCTGGGACGGAGTTCGTGCATCGATGACATCGCCAACGGTGCCCCCACCTGGGATCAGCTATGTGATGTCCAAGTCGGGATCCGGATCCCAGAAGAAAACCAAGTCGAAGTCCGGAGGTTCCAAGCGCCGGAACCCAAGCACCGCTACTGTTCTCGCTGCCAAGGGTCCCCGGCACCTGGACGGCGAAGAGAGTCGCGTCATTGAGACCCCCGGCCTCGGCATTACGCCGTGAATGTACTTCGGCGTCCGAATGAAGCCCGGCGACCCCACCACACATGCTCCGTTCCAGACTCAAGGGTTTCCAGACTTCGTCACGAACCGTCACGATCTCGACATCCTGAAGGAACGCTGCGACGGGGAGGAGTTGAAGACCTTCCTGGCGACGCGTCTCTGGACGAAGCTGCTCGACACCCGGCGTAAGGAGTTCTTCTTCCATCGCTGGGCGGACTTGGGGCACGAGGTGGTCCGGGCGATGGAGGACTGGGTCGACTTCATGGAGGAGAACGTGGTGGCACTCTGGCACGCGACTCATCGTCCAAGTTCATCCGAAAGCCGAGTGTCCAACGCCTCAAGGTCCACGAAAGCGTCCGGAGGAAGGTAATCGTGAGGGAGAAACAACTCAAGAATATCCCTCCGGCCTCCGTGTGGAATGAGCCTGGACTCTGAAAATTCCCCAAGCGCATCTGCTACTGGGTGGTGATGAGCCGGAGCCACACCAAGCCTGGCACTGACGCGAACTACTCGCTGAAGGAGCAAGTGGAACTTCTGGATGCACGTGAGCCAGCCCGCCTGCAGTGGGGAGCATGTTCTTCGGACGAAGAACGCATCACCCATCTTCCGGAAGATGTCCGTCGCAAGCTGATCCCGTCCGGTCAGCGTGACTATCTTGACGACTAGTGCGAGCCATTTCGGAGTAGTGCAGACGTGCATGCTTCAATTCATAATACATCTGCGTTTCATTCTCGAAACCATTGTTTCATCTCCAGTCCACAAATTCCACAATCCTTAAATTCCTAATCTCAATGTAATTGCACTCCAAAATCTATTCATCCCAGACGCTGCCAACTAAGCCACATCATCTGATTCCGAAAACTTAATCCATTTCCTTCTTGACATTTCCACCGAGAATCACCTCAATCCAAAACAGTCATCATCGTTTCAAACATTTTCCGTCGATTGACACGCACGCCGACTCCGTCGTTTTCCGGACGCCGGCTAGGCTATGGGATGATCATCCCCAGCCTGCATCATCTGGAATCGGGCCCGTGCACGCGCCCCTTGGTTAAACTCGTACAGAAGTGCTCCACAACTTAGTTAAGACAACGGCAACCACTCTGGATCATCGTATCCCTTCCACTTGACCAGGTACTCCCGAGTACGTCTGGAAGTTCGAGATCTGTTGGACCACCGGAGGTCGAGAATCTTCTCCACTTCGTACTCGTTACGTTCGGAATCCGGTTCCCAACTGTCTTCCGGAAGAAGGGCTGCATCAAAATCATCATCTTCTGCCACTTCAATCTCAACAGTAGGACGCTTTGGGAAGAGGACACGAGGCTTGAGACGGCTGATATGGACCCAGGGTTTGGCCCTGTATCCAGAATCGGCTACCCTAAGCTTGACCCGAAAGTCGTCGTGCTCTCTTCGATTTGGAAGGGGCCATGTCACATGTGAGCGAGCTTCCGACTAAGGCCAGGTTGGACTATAGGGATATATAGCCATACGGAATCTCCCTTCTCAAATCCAGACTTTAGCCTTTCGGACAGTTCTTTCCACTTCTTCGTCTGGGTCTCCGGACGTTGACGCTTGGCCTTCTTCTGGAGACCTTCTGCACAGGCGATCGCATAGCTGTATTGCCGTTGGATTTTCCGACGCCACTCGAAGGCGGTGTGTTCCGGAATACTAGAGGGCTTTGGTCCCAACATGGCGGAAAGCGTCCCTTGAGCGTCCCAGCCGCGAACTAAATAAAACGGGGTATCCAGACGGGTGGCATGAAACGACGTATTCAACGCGAACATGAGTCTCTCCGCATGGTCATCCCAGTCACTCTGGTCGGCTTCGGCGATATAAGCCCGAATACTCCGGACGACCGTCCGGACGGACTGTGCTTGCTGGCCATTGGTTTGCGGACAGTAAGCGCGTGTAGCTCGTTGCTTGCTCCCCAAAAGTTCTTGGAAGCGTGTGAACACTTCGCTCATGAACCTAATGTCTTGATCGTGCCTGACCATGGGACTCGACGCGAATCTCCGGAAGACGCATTCTTCGTAAACTTCGGCTACGTCCTGCGCCGTAGTGGACCTCATCGGCTTGCACATCACGAAACCGGAGCACGCATCCTGGAACAACAATAGGAATATGTTCCCTCGTTCGGACTCCGGCACATGAGTGACAAAATCCATGGAGACTACCTCGAAAGGTCGTCTAGGCTCAATGTTTCCGGGAGAAGGCCCTTCATTCGGAGGCCGTCCCTTTCCCCTTGCGCAATCCACGCACTCCTTCACATAGTGCTCGACATCGGTATACATCTCGGGCCAATAAAACTCCGAACGAAGTTTCTCGTACGTCCGGGTGATGCCTTGATGCCCGCCCTGGAAGTCTTCGTGGGCATGTCAGAACGTAAGAAGTCCGGAATCACTAAACTTGGCTCGTCCACGAAATCTCTGGGACGTCCCCGGGCCGAACGAGCGAGGTGACACAGAACATCTCGCGCGTCGAGCGCGAACAGGTAGGCTACCTTGGAAATCTTGCGGAGTCTTCTCGGGGAGAATCTTCCGATGTCTCCTTTCAGAAACGACTTGATTTCCGACAGATATATGTCTTGCTCTTGGTGGACCCGGATGCGTCTCCATCGTTCGGCTTGGTACTCCAAAGGGGTCATTGGTCTCCTCGGTTCTTCTTCGACTGGAGGGGCATTCTCAACGACTTCCGGACTCGGGCGTGTTCTAGCCTTGGTCTTCGACCCTGTTAATACCGCGCAGACACGGGCGGCATGCGGAAGGGGTGCCGATTGTGAATCAGCACCCCCGCCCCCACTTCCCTGTGATAGCCCTAGTCCTTCCAAGTCTTGAGTAGGCTCTCCATCTAGAAGGACGACTTTCGGCTTCATCAGCTTCTCGGCTATCTTCGACACGCGTTCCAGATGGAGAAGTTCTTCGGGATCTTGGACAATACAGGACTTGCCGAGTGTTAGCGTCTTTGACGTCAGGTAGTCAGCGGCCTGGTTGTACTCCCGTTTGACATGTACCAAGCGCAACGTCCGGAACTTTTCCTTCTGGACTTCGCATTCGGGCAAGTGTTTCTGGATATTCGGCTGATGGCAGTTGATAAGACTCTGTACCTGTTGTATGACGATTTGGGAATCTCCCGCAACAACCTGGCTCTCCACATGCCGATCAAGTGCCATATGGACCCCTTTCAGAAGGCCGTTATACTCTGCGTCGTTCACCGACACATCGTCCAGAGTGAAACCGCGGGCTTCTAGTACTTTCCAGCCAGGGAGTTGCCATAGAATATATCCACAGCTTCCGCGTCTGGTCGACGTCTTGATGGCCCCACCAAAACTCAAGACGATTGCTTGGTAGGTGTCGTCGAGCATCTCCACACTGAGCACCGGCGGCTTCCAGACGCGTCCCTTAGCAGGTATCAATGACTCTGCGACTTCGTCCAAATGCTCTCGGGGAGTGATTGTGACGGGGGTCACACGCACCGTAGCGATAAGGAAGCGTAACGCGCTAACCTGGGCAGACGCCGGGCGTCACTGCACTACCGTATGTAGAAGGCCTGGCCTTCCCGGTCGCTATTGGTACCCGGTACCAATCGACTTACACACTCCAAGGTTAGATGCTAACTGCACTGTATTTAATAACACTCCCTTTTAGATTGCTATCTACTGCTTTCTATCTATATACTGAATCCTTGTTTACCTTGAATGACTGGCTTGAGAGACCCTAAACCTCTTAAGCATGGGTGAGCCTTCGGTCAGGAATGTGACAACCCGGGGACGCCCCCGATGGAATATTATACTCGGAGGTCCTGGTGTGTCACACACAGCTGTTGTGTCAAACACCCAGGAGAACAATCAGCCCATGACTGTCAGATCTCCTTATTCCCAGAAAGGGGAGGCCCCGGCCAGCTTGGCCCCGTTACAGTGATCCCCGCACCCATGCTGACAGCTAAGCCATCCTCGTCACGTTGGACTTTCCGGACAGTAATATCCCAATGCGAGATCATGACTCCCCATGGGACGCATCGTCCGTCGGCCGTCTTCGACTGGAGTATCCACTTGAACACAGAATGTCTCGTGTAAACTTCCAGACCACAACCGTCATGAAGTGTGGGAAAACTTGTAACACTCTCAACACCGCAATCACCTCTTTCTCGGCAATGTGATACCGGAGTTCGGCGTCGTTCAGGACGCGTCCCGTGAACCTCGCTGGTTGGATCTTTCCATCATACTCTTGACCCAAGACTGCGCAAGCGGCACATCGGTTTGCATGCGGGATGGTCACAAATGGCTTTGACGGGTCGGGATGATGCAGTAACGGCGTCGAGCCGATCTTCTTCTTGAGGATTTCGAATGCGGCCAAGGCCCTGGTAAGAACCCGTTCGGAGCACACTTGGTCGTCCGAAAGCTCATATAAGACGGCAGCCACCACCGGGAAATCTTCGATGAACTTGTGATAATAGTTCAGACCCCCCAGGAATGACTCCACTCCTTTCAGAGTCTTCGGAAATGGCAGGTCCTGAACGCCTTTGGCAATTTTCGGGACTGCCCGTATTCCTTCCGCACTGATCTCGTGTGACAGGTAAGGGATAGACAACTTTCCAAACTCACTTTTCGGCACACTCACTGAGATATTCCAATAGCGCAAACGGAACAGGAGAGCATCCAAGTCATCTTCGTCGTCCACCCGTCGTCCAAATCTTGATGATGGTTGTAATCCTCGTCCTTTTCGGCCTTGTCCTCCGCTTCGTCCTCGGGCTCCAGAAGGTCAATTTCTCCATTGTCAAGAGAGGGGCCTCTGGGGTGACTCGCCACTCTGGAATCTAGGCCCCGTCTGTCGGAGACCCTCTAGAGCCACCGAAGCCACCGTGAAGTATCGGCGGGGGGGCGTACTTCGTCCAGGGAACGGAGTCCAAGCGATGCCAATGCATCATGGACAGAAGCATGAATGGTGAGGTCGAACAGAGGGAAGCTTGCGTGGAGGCACTTGTCTTCCCCGGTCAGCGCCAGAGCCGCCGGGTACTCCAGCCTGTCTTCCATCAGGAGCTTGACGTCCCAACGAAGGTCCTTCCAAACGACTGGGTAGTCCGCCAGACTTACCCGAGCTCGAGCAGGGGGGAGCGGCAGAGGTACCTCCTCCGGACGGCAGGGTGACGTTGAGCCTACCCACTCGCTTGGGAGTTCTTAGACACCATCCGGAGTCGGCTTCTTGTGGGACTTGGGAGGCTGAGAACCGGACGCCCGCTTGCCCAACTGGGACGACTTGGACCCGAACGTGGTTGTGGACGCACCCCGGGACAGGTCCAGAAAGGAGTCTGGAGCCGGGGGGTCACATTCCGTGGTCTCTTCGTCATCCTCATCTTGGGGCGGGTCCATCCGGACAAACGGCGGAGCTTGGAAGGCCAAGTTGTCGTTGGCCATGACGGTAATGACCGTCTGCCATTCAGGAGGGACTTGCGTTCCGGACTCCAGGTGGTCCAGAAGGGCCCGAAGCCGTGACCAGTTCATCATCACTGTCGCGTGGTCTTGAAGGAAGTTCATGACGTGTGCAGTCCCGAGACGCGGGCCTTGTCATCGAGAAGCGGGTGCCCTCCGGGACGCTCGTGCCGTCCCCAACTCCGTCTTGAGAGTCTGAACTTGGCTGCAGAGGCTTGATATATCCTTCTCGCACTCCTCCATCAGGAGAACGAAGTCCGAACGCATCTGCGCCACGACGGCATTCCTTTCCCTCCGGACTTCCGCCACCCTCTTGATCCGGTAGCTTGACTGGAATTGCTGGTCGCGCTTGAGCCGCAGGACTTCATCTTGCAGTTCGACCACCGATGCGGCGCCGTCGTCCTCCGCCAGCTTGCGCTTGATCCGGCTGTACTTGGCAGCCACCTTCCGGAGAAGGGACACCGTTCCAAACGTCCGGTGGGCCAGTTGCTTGGGGTCGAACCGAGAGAGGATGCTGGCTAATTCGCGCTTTACAGCGAAGTTCTTCAGTTGGCTTGACAGTTCGGTCGCAGTCAGTGGGGTCTCACGGGAAGTCAGAATGAAGTCCCCGATGACATCGTTGTCATCGAAGAAATCATAAAAGACTGCCAACTCCGTGACTCCCAGGCTCTCCATCTGGAAGAGCGCCTCCAGACCGCCGAAGCCATCCTGAAGGAAGGCCCTCCCATCGTTCTGGCTTTCCGTCGCCGGAACGCCGACAACTCGGACGGTGATGTCCGAAGACTCGCCAGGTGAGATGTCCACCACCACCACAGACATGCCCGAGGAGGATCCTTGCCCAGACGAGATCAAAACCAGAGTTTGGAGATCAGTGCCTCGATCCACACTTATCGCCTGGGGCCCCACTATCTTGCCGACGTTCGTGTCCGGTGGAGGGTTGCCCGAAGCGGATCCTAATGGCTTGGACGGAGGCGTCGGCGCGCAAACCTGGGTCTCGGAGTTCGGAGATGCCTCCTTCGACCCAGTCTGCTGCAACTCCGCTTCCTCCTCCTCGCTCTGGTCGCTGGAGCTGCGACCATCGTTGCGCGCTGACGGTGCCAAGCTCATGCTAGGTGCAGCCGAGTCGCCCCCGGACGGGGTACCGCTCGCAGCGTTCGTGGAGGAGGCAACGACCATCGTTCTGCGTGTTATGTGGGAAGTCACGTTTGCACGGTGTTTCGGAGAAAGATGTTTCCGACACCCGTCCAGTGATTTCATTTGTGGATAAGAAATGGGGTGAGAAAGGGAAGCTACTTCCGCAAGTTGTGCCACCATATCACCATCCGGAGGGTTCCGGCGTTTGGACATTTTCGTTCGCCTAGCTACGCGTGGTCTCATTGCAACCTATCAGTTCGGAGGCAAATTCCTCTATGAGAGGTTGGGATGAGAGGGACGGTTGACACGAAGCGGCTTCACAAATTTTGTCCGCCCCTCTAATCCTGCCTGCGAGGGGTCCAGAAAGGGACTCGACGGTAGAGATCGTCGAGCGTGTGACGAGCAAGGCCACAAGTGCGGAAGGAGTCCAAGATGGTGTCCGGAAGAAGGAGGTTTGATGTCCTTCCGGACGATGGGTATACTGAATCCAAGATAAACTCTGGAAGTCGGAGCCCCGGAATCCGGACGAAGTCGTCCGGACGCAGCAATCCGTACTCTGCTACTGGAGGGACGACCTGTCATCAAGTGATTGCTTAACTGATTTGTACCCAGAAGGTCCTTCCAGATTCCAAGTATAGTCAAGCCAAGATGTTAACGACCGACCAAGACCACCAGCCGGGATTTGCTGCGCACCGACGGCCCCCCTGTCGTCCGCCAGACGGACGCCATAGATACGCCACTTCCGACCATAGTGAAATCAAGATAAAAGAGCTGCTTTCAGAGATGTTGTAGGTAGATGACCTAATAGACTAGATAATCAGAGAGTTCAATTTGCCAAGAAGGGCGCAAGTGTCTTCGGGTTCCTAGGAATCAGGAGCACTGTCAAGTAGTAAGAGGAACAAGCCTTGGCCATAGGAACCAACCTGCCGGCGGCCCTAAGCTGTAAGACTTGCGTTTGGACACGTCGTGACCGCGACCACCGCCGTGGAGCTCTCCAACAAGGCTAAGTCCAATTAGGTGGTGATCGAGCGGCGCGCGCTCCGAAATGACCTGTCCTATTTCATATTCCAATTGTGGACACTCCTTCTGGAGGCCCCATTTCATATTAACTGCGTTTCTAGGAGGTTGTGTGTGGTCACCCCTAGATCCAATCGATTGACTACTGTGTGATAGGACTGTATACTGTTTTGACTGAAGGTTGTTCTCCTTCTGGAGTTGAACTTTCCGAAAGTCTTCTGTTTGGAGTTAAATATCTCCTTGTGGGAGCTGGTGCGCGTGAGAAAAGGGTGCTTCTGGATTCGACCAGTGGTCCGGAAGAAACTCGTAGAACTGTTGTCAGGACCCCCGCTCAAGGGTCCAAAAGAATAACTAGCGGCTGTATATTTGCATATTAACTCTCTGTATATCAAAGGTTGTGTTGGGAAGGTCTACTTGTGATCCCAACCCAGCCGTAGTGACCTACGTTTGGAGTTACGTAAGCGATCTGCACCTCAACATTTTTCTATATTAAAAACGACTCAACAGGTGAAGTCCTGTTCCACCGAAGGTAAACGACACCGAAAGGGACTCACAAGGTCACACGCCACCTCCGCTTGCGGTGCTTCCGGAGTCTGACCCCATTGGGAAATCCGGAAGGAGGAGTATTTCTCCGGAAGGGCAGCCCCGTGGCTACGTGCTATACACCTGGGCGAAAAAGGCGCTCACCCACACCGCCACATTGTCCGCCTCCGAGAGGCCTTCGTGGATGCGCTTGGGGCGCCGTCGGGTATCATCACCTCCTCCAGCTCCTAGGGAGCTTCAGTGTCCCGACCGACAGTCAGCGCAGACTTCGCTGTCCGCAGCCTCCACTCAGTGAATTATGTGCCACTCCACATTCGACTGCAGGACTTCGTCCTTGGGTTCTCGGCGTCGCGCAAACCATGCTGTCCATGGCATCCAGCGATAGCTTGTCATCGCTACGAGCGTCGCTCAGTGGATTCTGTACCACTCCACATGCATGTTCGGTCCACAGACCTGATGCCTCCGCTCACTGCCGACCCTCCCCATCATGGGCATGCAGCGATGCTGCTTCACTGCGAGCATCGCTTAACGGATTACGCGCCACTCCGCGCTCAGTCCATGAGCTCCGCTTAGGACTCCTGCCCTTGCTACCTTCGGCGCGCAGCGACGCTGCCTCACTGCGAGCGTTGCTCAGCGGATTATGCGCCGCCCCGTGTTCAGCCCACGAGCTCTGCTCGGGACTCTTGTCCACAACACTCTCGGTGTCCACCATCTCAGACATTCCTATGTCCAGCACATTGACCGTCTCGGTCCAGTGCTCGCGCCAGAAGCGCTTCTGTTTCTGAGCAGAGGTGGGTTCATGGCTCGCCAAAGCTCCACTCGGTGAGAAGTGCGTAGCACCCAAGACCTTCGACCTCCAATCAATCCATGGCTCATGGTGCTCCAGCCATGCCATGCCAAGGGTGAGATCATATCACGCATCTAGGTCCAAGACCAAACAGCGTTCCACGCTATCGAAGTCTAGGAACTTCACGCCTAGGTCCACGGGTACCTTAGGCACCGTAACACGGGTGCCCGTCGCGAGACGGACAGTGACTATGTCACGATTACGCGCATTAAGCGCCTCAGCATACAGCTGACTCCCTTCCATCGTGGAGCGCCGGGCGTAGTTGCCCGATGCCCCCGAGTCGACCAATATTGTCCACGGCTTCTCAAAGCCTTTGACAGTCGCTTGGACGACTAGCAAGCCAGGCTTGCAAACACGTTGCGTGATAGAGAGCAATGCTCTCTTCGGGGCTAAGCCCTGCTGACCGCCACCTCCATGAGGCACAACAGAACGTAGTTCTTCCCCAGTAGGCCGCCCCGCGCCTACTGGGACTTCTCGTTTCCCCGAAACGAACCAGAGTGCTGGCCCGAAGCAGGGCTTTTGCTCGAAGGAGCCTGGCGGCGGTTACGCACAGGGCAACCGGCCCGTAGGTGGTACGTGTCGCCACATACAAAGCATCGCCGGATGCCTCTACGCTGCTCCGCAACAAGAAGCTCAGCTTCTTCATCCTCAGCGTAGCTGAGATCCATGGGCTCGGGACCCGACGATGGATTAGCGTATGACACGTTCCATCCAAGTCTAGAGGACTTAAAATTGAACTCGGCATTCAATGCCGCGTTCACAGCCTCTTCAAAAGAGGTAGGGCGAGTGCGGAAGACTTCCGTCCGGGCCACGCCCGTCCGCAGGTCCTCCATAAACACCGTCACGGTGACTGCCTCGGGCAAAGGGCCGACTGCCATGCCGGCAATCAGAGTTCGCAACTCTTGGACGTAGTCCACAAGCTCCTTCTTACCCTGACGGGTAGCCAAGAAGCGTGAGCGAACGCGGTAAGCCTGGTTAGGCGGAGCGAATACTCGTGAGAGTTGCTGCTTCAGCTGTTCCCATGTCGGTAATGACGTCTCCACCGACCTTCCGCACGTGAGTGCCCATTCGCGAGCTCGCCCACCCAGCTTGGAGATGGCAAGCGCTACGCGCTGTTGCTCCGTCTTGAGCAAGGCGTAGCCCATCGCCATCTCCAGCTCACGGGTTCAGAGCAACAATCTCCCCCCTTCCTTCCCTTTCGAAGGTCTTCACACTCGCCATGAGTGGCTTGGGCTTAGTCCCGTTCGTCGACGTAGTCGTGGGCGCCGTGGGCGCCGTGACTGCCGTTATTCTCTGTTGGAGATGCTCCAACAGAGCATTCTCGTAACTTGAGAACGCCTCCAGCCGCGCTTTGACCGCGTCCGGTCCTTGCGAGGCAAGGTGGGAAACGCCCTCCGGGTCCAGCGAAGACGTAAGCTTTTAAGCGCGTCTTGTTGGCTCGGGGGCGTGTGAGCAAACTGATCCATCCCCACAGAGGGTCAGTCTCTCAGACTTAGGTGTCGGGTTGACTACAAGTGCTACCAAGTGCAGCGGGGCTGCCGTAGCGTGCGTCAGAGGAAGACGTAGACTCACCGAGTCTGAGTACGAGTCCGTACGATCCCTATCTACGGACTCCTAGAGTCTAAAGCCTTAACACCAAGGCAACTAGACGCTACGTGTCTTTTTTCCATACTGATTTTATTAATTGCCTTAAGTACGACAAGGCCGTACGGTGAAAACATATGCAACTCACTATCTAGCCCATAGTGACTCCTAATAAAGTGCATGCTGACTGGCTCACGAGCCATCCTACTG